>JAQYXR010000128.1:0-191193 GCA_030545055.2 Neoaliturus tenellus
ACTAAAATCTAAGCCTGATTGGACGGCAGCAAATAGGTCAAAGACCGGATGTCAAACGTGTTGGGACACGTTCAACCTTCAAAGTAAAACTGCACCAGAACTATCAACTGAAGCGCTATATTCAATCTGGGGATTCATATAGAGAGACAGCATACAAATAGTAGAAAATTAAGAATAATTACTGTATTAGGGGTTTTTTTTTTGTGCGAAAACCTACAAGAAATTTTCCAGCATGAGAAGACTTAAGTCTAGAAAATGTAGTAAGACCTACAATATTTTTAGCAATTAATCATTTACTTTACGGGCGTTACTGCGGCAAAAAATATGCAGTACTAGAATAATATGTTTAAAGTATTCGCACAAGCTTCGTAGAGCTCACCATAGTAATGATAAAATTAATAATATAATATTGTAACAAAGTATTCCAGCACTACGCTCAATCGTCTCTCAAAAGACAAGAGTAATAGCAATAGCCAATATGAACAAATGAATTTAAATAAAACGAAACGAGAACCTCACATTTCAATCAACATTTTCGTATTACTTTAGAGTACGTGCATTAAATTTATTTCACCATCCTTAAAACAAATGCTATATTACAGTTACAGCTATATTACAATATACTGTAAACTGAAATTTACACTAACGTAGTTTATACAACGCTTAAGATCACTGCTCAGCAAAACTGTCACGAAAACTTCATCAGGAACAGGTGTGGTTAAAAGACATAATTTAAATACAACCGAGAATTAAGCGACCTTAATTTAAAGTTACTATAGAAATCATAGCGGACATCACCTAAATGTAAATGTACGCTTTCGATTCAGTAAACTTCATTTTCAACAATAACACAACAATCAGAAGGAAAACCATACGCAAACAACTATGCACCCAATTGAGAGTAATTATCAGGAAGAGGTGTAGTTAAAAGACATCATTTAAATACAAGCGAGAACTAAGCGACTATAATAGCGCTCCAAGCGATATCTTTAAGAACCAACCTACTTCCTTACCGACACCTCGGTATTTTTATAATTTGAAAGTTGAAAATTTGTAGTTTTTGGGCATAATAAAATCAAAGCTAGTATTACCCTGGTGAAATAACCCGCTCTCAATGCATCGAATCACCGTCGTGTACATGAAGATGTTCATGTTCGTATGAAATACAATATTTGTATCAAACACGGGTGTAGTTGTAAGAGATCAATTAAACACGAGCGAGAACTAAACCTGCAAGATCTACGTTACCCAAACGGTGATATATGCTCACACGGCTGAACTACGTTACCGACAAATCTATATTTTTTACCTTTTTTATAGTTTAAAAGTAAAAAAATCGTAGTTTTATGATTTTCCCTAAATTGAAACATCTCAAAGAATGTCCATGCCAAATTTCAAGTCTCTATCTTAAACGGTCGCTTCAGGACATTACTATCATCACTGAGTCAGTCAGTTACACATAGGGCTGTATATATTATAGACTCGCCTACGGCTCGATGGGGCTTCGCCCCATGCCCCTTAGGGGTTGCCCTAAATTCGTAAATTAATAAGAAGTCAAGTTGTTAAACAGGTTAGTTCCAACCGAAGAACGGGTCAGCCAAGACAGTAACAAAAGTGTCTTTTACACACTACTCACAATCAATATAATAAAACACTTTGAAAATCGTCTTCTGTTTTTTAAACCCCCTTCCTAATTCATCTTAATTCGTTAAAAAATATAATTAATAGTTGTGAAATAATAATTATCTATGTAAATAATCTAGGTATTATGCCCAATATCGGTATTGTAGAAAATTTTTTGATACGAATAGGACTCAATTAATTGGCGTGTCTTAAAAAAAAGAAGTGAAATAAAATTTCAGCTTCAATTTAAGTAGGTTGTACTAAAAAATGCAAAAGAAACATATTTGTAAGTACAAAAATATAATTTAAGTTAAGATGATTGTTGCTGTGTTTAACGAAAAGAAGTTTAAAAACAAAGAGTTTAAATATAGTTGTGGTTGTTGCTATAAATATAATTAGTAGTGGTAGTTACAGTAATAAATGTTTCTTTGTTACTTAGCCAGCTCTTGGAGTTGCAATCGTGAAAGAAGTGACATAATCCCCTGCGTCACCCAAGTCAAATGAGAAATTAAAAACTCCAGGAAATAGATTACAAAGGTTTAAATCAAAGAAACAACGAATAAAATTTAAATAAATGAGCGAAAACAATAATTAAATAACATGAAAACAAAATAAAAGGGAAATAATAAAAACGGGGTGGATCCGCGAAAGACCCCTACTATTAGAAAACATTTTACTGTTTGTTAAAATATGAAATTGAGAGTTGTGAAATAATAGTTATTAAATAAAGTTATTATATAAATGTTCTGGTTATTGTTGTGGCTTTTTTTGTTCAAATTCTAGTGATATGATACTTTAATTAAGGAGTTTTGGAAAGAACAGGAGTGGAATAAGATTTATGAATTTTCATTGAAATAGGTTATATTTTATGAGTTGTAAAATAATTGAAATTTGTTTATAAGTATAGTTTAGGTCAAGATGTTTTGAATTCAGGTGTTGTGAGTTCGTTGTAGTACTTCAAGTGACAATGTTTCTCTGTTAGTTAGCCAGAGCCTAAAGTTGCAATCTGGCGTATCCAGTTCCGCCACGGGGAGGCCGAGAAACGTAGGAACCATATATGTACATATTTACAAATCAATATTAAATATAAACACCGGGCAGTTTGATACGCAGTAACCCTAGCCTCTGCGACATATTTACAAATCTTATAACTAAAATCACACCGGGGAGGTTGTTGAAGCAGTGCCCTCACACCTTAAAACTAATGTACAAAAAACTAAACGGGGACTTTTGATGGGCAGGCCCCTTATCGTACTGCCATAAAAAGTCTAAATCCAACGGGGAATTTTGATAATGCAGGCCCCCTAGCTTACTGCTGAGTCAAATAAGGATTTATCGAAGGAGTTCGTCATATACAATGTTCTTTGCATATGCGACTCCTTCGCGGATCCTATCGGGATTTACCAGAACAGCAATGTTGTCTGGATGTCGAACTCTACTGAGTAAGACGTACAACTGACCATGCGTGAAACAGTCCGTCCGAAGATCAACACCAACTGACTCTATTGTTTGACCTTGGCTCTTGTGCCCTGTCATACAATAGGCCAACATCAACGGGAATTGACGTCGACGAACTTGTAACGGCGATCCCTCGACAAAGGGAAAAGTGAATTGTATTCGGGGGATACAAATCGGTTCCCTTTGTCCAGGAAGTCGGACTGTGACCAAGCGGTTGCTGATCGCAGTCACAATGACTTTTGTGCCGTTAACAAGTCCTTCAGCGATGTTTAGGTTCCGCATAACGAGGCACACGGAACCAATCTTCAGACGGAGGACATGGTCAGGGACGCCTTTCCCAGTAGCCTGATTCAGAAGTTGAATATCGACATCCAGTCCATCATCGCCTTCTTTGTCAGCAGAGCCAGCGCTTCTCAGCTCGTAAATGTGGCCGTCTAAGGAGTTTAAGACAATATTGTTAATCTCCTTGACATTCACAATTACAGTCGAGAGAATCGCTCTCTGTGCACAAAGATCCGGATCCAATAGGCAGTTTGGAGGAAAAACAAAACTGATCAAATCGGGCAGGGTAACAAAATGTCGAATGCCAGTCAAAGGGATAAGCATTTGACAATCCCTACCCTCACCAAAAGAGCTGGAACGAATAGTTCCGTTGCCCACCTCAAGGAGAAACTCTGAGTAGGCAGAGGATTGACAAGTCCTATGAGGTGTCGTCAAAGAGAAAATTTGAAAGTGTCGCCAAAGATGCGACGCCCGGAGTGATACACAGGCAACGTCAGATGGTGTACGAGCCTTCACCACGACGGGCGCGATCTGGCGGAAGTCTCCCGAGCAGAGTACGATCTTACCTCCAAATGGCACATTTGAGTTCATTAAATCCCTCAGAGAACGGTCAATGATCTCAAAGATAAACCTATGTGCCATTGGAGCCTCATCAAAAACTATGAGCTGTGCGGCTCTGATGAGCTCTGCTCGTTGAGACCCGTTGGTGACACTCCAATAGCCGGTGCCATCCCCAAGATCGAGTGGAATCTTGAACATGCTATGGGCAGTTGTACCCCCCGACATGTTTCCAGCAGCGATCCCGGAGCTGGCCACAGCAAGAGCCACTTGACGGCAACCTCGAACATAAGCGAGAATGACGCGGATAAGCGACGTCTTCCCATACCCACCAGGACCATCGAGGAAAATGAGTTTGGACTGTCTGTTTTCCTGACGATTTTGGAGGAGGGAACTCACATAGTCAAAAACGCGCCTTTGGTCCTCTGACAGTTTGGGGAGCCACTCTTCGACAATTGACCGCTGATGATTGTCCCCGTACATAAGGAGTTCTCTCCCCAACTCCGTCGTGTCGTCACGAACATCTGGGAGGCCGTGATCTACTAAACAAGAGCCCTGACGCCTAAGCTTACGGTCAATTTCGATAAGAGCCAGTTTGACTGCCAGGTCCGAATCGTGCGGGTTCCTTTCTAAGTGCTCTTCGCAAAGTGAATCTCGGAAAACATCCCACAAAAGAGCAGCGGGCGCTCCCATATTGCAAAGGATCACAAAGAACGAACGCAGTCTAGGGCCAACCATAAATTGGGCTGCTTCACGCAAGGCATACTGATACTCTTCCTCATCCTCAACCAGGCCGAGATTTCGAGCTACTTCCTGGAAAGTATGACAATTTCCACCACGAGAAAGAAGATCAGCATACCCACGGCAAGGAATTAGCATAAGAAGTAAACGAAGGTAGTACTGCTCACTTCTGTTGGGAGAGACCCAAAATAGACGACACACTTTCTCTCCACGCTGGCGCGCTGTGATAAAGTGTTTACCGTCGGGATGGTCGAATATTTCGCCATTGGCAGGACGTTTCGTGTGCACAATGTACTTTTCATAAAAAGACTGATAAGTAAGATTGTCAAATTCGGGGTTCTGAGGACGATGGAAGTAAACAATTAACTTAGAGCTAGCTCTGGAAGTAGCATCTTCCAGCTGGTCTGGTCGAAAACAGACAGCCTGTTTCCCTTCCAGGTGAACTGGGAGACACTCAACGGTTGGTTCAGACACTGAAATAGGAAACCCCAGAAGTCTCCAACATGCGTCACTAGCACCAACCATTCTCTTCGTCACGTAATGATCTACCTCATCATCTTGCTTACTGAAGGGAGTCACAGTGACGTTCTGCAGGGAACCTCCCTTCATAAGATATTTGAAGAGGTATTTTATTACGCGGCGAGTAGAAGCTAGCTCTAAGTTAATGTGCGCTTCGTATTTAAGCAACAGGGCCGGGTTATATGGTACAACCCATCCGTCATGTACGCCAACTTGTCTTTTACGTGACGTTATGAAGCCCTTATTACTATAATCCCGTTTATATTGGACGAACCCTCTTTCATCAACGTGTGTAGTTTCACACGAGGGCTTAGGGAAGAACTTTGTGCAGTAACCCTTCGCAGAGTCCCAGCAAGGAAAGTCAGTTCGATGATCAGTACCACATGGGCCGTGAACCATGTGTTTCAGAACCAACTCTCTTAGCCGGCCTCCGGCTTCTTCCTCCGAGGGAATATCTGCGCGGATTAGTGAGTCTATGTCGGATGCTTGGACTGGTCCGTCTCCGTTAATCTTGAATACGATGTGGGCATGAGGAAGGCCCCTCATCTGCATCTCGATAACGTAGACGAAATAGACCGCACGTCCGAACATCGCCCCACTTCGCAGATCTCGGAGAAGTTCCAGAAGTTTAATCCGGAAGACTCTGCAAGCAGTGCTAGGGTCACTGCGCCTACCCCCGCGGGGACAAGCTTTCTTGTTTTCCTCCCAAGTCGCGCTGTATGTAAATGTTAGAAAGAAAGTGGGGGAGCCCAGACGACAAACTAGAGCCATGGCGTGCTCATAATGAACTTTCATATATCTGGGACCCCCTGTAAATGTACTTGGGAGGTAAACTTTTCCAGCTTGTGCCCCACCCTCGCCCTGGACAGTTTCGTCATTGGCTATGTCTTCCAAGACTTGTCTACCCGTACGACTACCACGTTGAACATCAAGGAGTTCATCCAATGGCCCTATCCGCATGGCATTGGAAGTTGGTTTGGTCTGTGAAAATTTTATGAAACGAAGTTTCTCTTCCTCATACCTCGCATACATCTCAACCTGCCAGGCTTGAGAAAGACGGCCGATATGAGAGAAGCGAGGTTCGGAAAGGAGAAGACAACGTGTGTAGTTGTATTGAGTGAGCTTTTTCCCACTGTTGTCAAGAAGACCAATATGCCAACCCAATGTACCTTGCGGATAGAGCAAAGGATATTGGAAGGGTTCCATCAACGGACTTAACAGGTCTATGGACGTTGGCCTATCATCGCCTATTTTCCAGATAGTTAATTTCCTGGGCTCATTAACTGTTTCTTCTGTGCTGAGGACAGCGTGGACCTCAACGCCCGTTTGTCGGTCACTAAGAACTGGGCCATGAGTCGCTCGGGTGGTCAGTTCGAAATCCAAATGAGCTGCCACAGACGGCTCATTGGCTAATCGACCAAAATCATGGACGAATGGATTAGAGGCATCTAGGAAACTGGTAATCTCATCGACCACTTCGCCATCGAGAGACCTGCCCATAGCAATATTTTTACGTTCCTCGCCGTCATCTATGTACAGTCGAGAACGATTGACTAACTGGATATGCCGAGACTTAGTAACGAACTTCTGACCTGGAGCGGACAAATTGTACACATGATGGTACATACGACCTTCAATTTTGAAGAAAGCGAGACCACTTGGATGCCGGTATCCACCGGGCACCTCAAGAGCACAGAAAGCGAATAGGTCGTTGTAAGCCCTTGCCCGTTCAAGAAATCGACGGTTAGAATAGAATGCTGCTTGAAGGGGAGGCAACCGAAGGACATTGTAAGCTCCATCTCCACAGCACCATTTTTTCCTATCACGTTCTTCATCAAACAACCTTGCACCACATAAAGAACACCTGTAAATATCGTCCGCCCAAAGACTAACTTTGTTTAATTTATAGGCGGTAATGTGATCGAATAAATCTCCATTCCAGCTGGCCATTGGACCATGTTTGTTGATGAGATGACCAAGTGAAGCAGGCAAATGTCTAAGCTCTTTGACTAATGGATTGTTCAATCGAAAAACCTGAACTCTCTGACGTGAAGCTTCGGGATGGAGCTGGTCATATCGCTTCACAGAATCCCGATGTACTTCAGGATGCTGTTGAGTGTAGAGACTGACAGCAGTCCTGTTTACATCAGGATGCCGTTGAGAGTACCGTTCAACAGCAGCCCTGTTTACATCGGGATGCCGTTGAGAATACCGTTCAACAGCAGCCCGGTTTACATCGGGATTCCGTTGTGAATACCTTTCAACAGCAGCCCTGTTTACTTCAGGGTGTTGTTGACTGTATTTCCGGACCGCTTCCATATGCTTTTCATGATTTTTCTCGATATATCTTTTCTTTGCCTGCTGCAATTGTTCTTCACGGGTTGTCGAAAGAACTTTAGGGCGCCCACGCTTAGTTTTCATTGGTCGCCCTGGTCCCCTTTTAACGACTGGGTGGTCAACTGGAATGTCTTCCGATTGAAGAACTGAATGTGTTGTTGAATCACTCTGGTCGATAGATCGTTCGAAAGTAAGTTTAGTGATATTATATTGACTTTCAATTCCACTTAGTGCAGAATTAGCAAGTAACATAGAAGCGAGTGATAAATAACTGTCGCAGACAAAGAGACGAGCACGGTTTTCACTGTCGTTTGAGCTGTGTCGACGCTCCTCGTCTACTCCATGAGAGTCAAAAACAAACAACATGTCATCATCACGCCAAAAGGCTACTGTACTCATCTGTCCAGTAAACAGAAAACCGCCATTCGAAGTAGATAAAATGCCTTCCAAAATAATTGATAAATGACGGGCCGAGTTGGACAACTCATTAGCGGATAGAGGATAAAGGCCATTACATACGTACGATACCTCAGCAATGTGGATCTTTTCGCCCATAATAATGAAATCTCTAGCAAGATCTTCCGGAAACAGATACCTATTACTGATGCAGTTCACATGACGAGAATGTCTGTACAAACTGTCACCCGCCATGAGAATTCCATCAATAATAGGTGAAGAGAATTCACCATGTAAGCTATTCCAAGCAAGCGCACATGCTGCATTGGCAACACATTGCGCGTTGTTGCTGTACGAATCAAAGCGGACATCCCCTTGGTGAAAGGATCCGCTTTCAATACAGTAAAATCTCATAGTCATTCAATAAATGGAACTCAGAATGAAAATAAATGAGCGCAATATTGAACACATCATCAGTAAGAGGTGTAGTTAAAAGACTTAATTTAAATACAAGCGAGAACTAAAAGACTATAATAGCGCTCCAAGCGACATCTTTAAGAACTAACGTACTTCCTTACCGACACCTTGTCTTTTTAGCATTTTTTTATAGTTTAAAAGTAAAAATTTTGTAGTTTGATGATTTTTCCTAAATTTAAACATCTCAGAGAATGTCCATGCCAAATTTCAAGTCTCTAGCTCAAACGGTCGCTTCAGGACTTTAATATCATAAGTGAGTGAGTGAGTGAGTCAGTTACACATGCGGCTGTATATATTATAGACTCGCCTGCGGCTCGATGGGGGCTTCGCCCCCATGCCCCTTTAGAGGGTTGCCCCAAATTTGTTAATTGCTCTAAGTCTCAAGTACCGACAGGCTAGACCCCCCCCCCTCAAAGGGTTGCCCTAAATTCGTAAATTAATAAAAAGTTGAGTTTAAAATACGTTAGTTCCACGAAAGAACTGCACAGTCAAGACAGTAACAAAACCGTCAAATACACAACGTTGGTCTAAATTTAAGTTAACAAAATCGTTATTTTTAACATTGGTCTTATAGGTTGCTATTTTGGTAACGAAAGAACAACTAAAAGTAAACAAAAATAAAGGAACATAAATTTTAAGCAGTTTTTTAACAGCTGTTAGCTGTGAAGAGTCTGGTGTAGATTTAATAGCTTGATTACCATGACACTATAACAAAAGTCAATTAAAACCAACGAGCAAGGCTCGGTTAACCTGGTACTAAATAGAGATACAATTATGGGAAAATTGACATAATCCAATGCCTCACCCATCTCAAATAAAAACTTGTAAATTTCAGGAGATAGAAGAAAAACGTTTAAATCACTGAAATAGCGTATAACATCCAAATCAATGAGCGAAAACAAGAATTAAAAAACATGAAAACAAAATAATAGGAAAGAATAAAAACGGGGTTGATCCGCAAAAAACCCCTACTATTACAAACTACTAATTATAAGAATATAAAATCGAGACCTGTGAAATAATAATTTATTCATAAAAACCTGTTTGTTTAGTTCAATAGTCATTTAAAAATTTTCAAAAACATATTTTAAGTGTGTATTAAAATATAATGTAAAACACTGAATATAAATAAAACAGAAAGATAATAATTACCTGTCTATTAATTATCATACAAAGTAATAGAAGTTAAGGTCACGGCACGAGCAACACAGTAAATTCATTGAATGCGAAATTCGGCCGAAAGCTTAACTTGGGGTGAATTTGAATTAGTAATCTGGAATGAGGTGAAAATGAAACGAGAACCTAACATTTAAATGTGTTCATTTTGTTCAATACTTATTTAAACATTCTCAAAAACATATTTATAAGTGTGAAAAAAATATCTAATATAAGACACTGAATACAAATCAAACAAAAAGATAATAAATATCTGTCTATTAATTATTGTACAAAGTAATCGAAGTATGTTACGTTAAGATCACAGCTCAAGCTTCACAGCAAAATTCATAACGTTAAGATCACGGCACGAGCTACACAGAAAATTCATTGAATGCGTGATTCGGCTGAGGGGTTCTCATGGGGTGAATTTGAATAAGTAATCTAAAATAAATTGAAATTAAACGAAAACCTAACATTTAAATCTATTACTTTTGTTCAACACTTATTTAAACATTCTCAAAAACAAATTTTAAGTGTGAAAAATTCAAATATAAGACACTGAATATAAATCAAACAGAAAGATAATAATAAACTGTCTATTAAGTATTGTACAAAGTAATCGAAGTATGTTACGTTAAGATCACGGCTCAAGCTTCACAGAAAATCTATTCAATGCGAAGTTCGGCGGAGAATAATCCCGTGTGAATTTGAATAAGTAATCTAAAATAAATTGAAACAAAACGAGAACCTACATTTAAATATGTTAGTTCAGCTAAACAGTTATTTAAAAATTCCCTAAAACATACGATATTTATGATGTGTGTAATATATAAAGGAAACGAGCTTTCAATGCAGCATAATCTCATTGCTATTTTGAAGTAAAATGGATAACGGTTTGTTATATATGAGGGATACTAACGTTGCCAACAGCAAGGAAGCAGGTGTAGTTAAAAGACATGATTTAAATACAAGCGAGAACTAAGCGACTATTCACCCGCCATGGGAAATTAATTCATAGTAGGAGAAGAAAATTCACCTTTGGTAAACATTCAAGATAGCGCATATGCTGCATAAGCTACAAATTAGGGAATTATCACTGTATATATTATCTAGTATAACCCTGGGTCCCTGGTGAAATAACCCGCTCTCAATACAAAATAACGCCGTAGTTTACAATATATATTAGAGTCTATCCATCGAAGGATACAATGAGTATATCAAACACGGGTGTAGTTGAAAGAGATCATTTAAACGCGAGCGAGAACTAAACCTGAAGAGTGATCTACGATACCACGCGGTGATATACGCTGATACGGCTGAACTACGTTACCGACAAATCTATATTTATTACCTTTTTTATAGTTTAAAAGTAAAAAAGTTGTAGTTTTATGATTTTTCCTAAATTGAAACATCTCAATGAATGTCCATGCCAAATTTCAAGTCTCTATCTTAAACGGTCGCTTCAGGAATTTAAGATCATCAGTGAGTCAGTCAGTTACACATGGGGCTGTATATATTATGGACTCGCCTACGGCTCGATGGGGGCTCCGCCCCCATTGGGGGTTGCCCCGAATTCGTTGAATAATTTAAAGTCAAGTATTGAACAGGCTATTTCCACAAACTAACTGGACAGCGAAGACAGTAACAAAACGGGCTAATACGCACTCTTCACAATCAATAATAATAATAACAATAATATCCTTTGAAAATATTTCACGGGGCTCAGCCCCCATGCCCCCTAGTTGATTTTACTAATTTCGTTAATCATTTACAAAGTCTCAAATAATGAACTTTCTAGTTCCACTAAAGTACTGAACAGGCTAGTTCCATCGAAGTTTTGAAAAGCTAAGTTTTAAATTACGTGTAACTCTACTACAAAATTGTGTGATACTAACTCCTCCACGTTACCAACCACTTGGTCTGGAACATCAACGATTTTAGATGCGGCACAGAAAAATTGCAATGGGGCAAAATTAATCAAATTAAGTATCTTTAAATTAAAATTTCATTGATAAAAAAATGTAATGTACCCACTATAGCAAAACAATAATGCTAAAAATAGAAAATAATTGATTATGTGAAAATAACAATTAAAATAATAAAATAATCAAGCTATAATAATGCATAAACTAAAGAAATTGAAAGTAACACTTAAACCAAATCTAGCATCGCCAACCACGATATTAAAAGAATCGGAAAATAAAAAGTAATAAAAATTGAAGTTTTGAAAAGCTAAGTTATTAATTTACTTGTAACTCTACTAAAATGTGTGATGCTAACTATTCTACGTTACCAACTACTTAGTCTGAAACGTCAACGAGTTAACATGAGTCACATTAAAATTGCAATGGGTCAAAATTATTCCAAATTTAGTATTTTTAAATGAGATTTTCGTAAATTTTAAATATAATGTAATATGCCCATTAGAGTAAAACAATAATGCTAAAAAACAGAAAATAACCAATAGTAAGTGTGAAAATTACTATTAAAATAATAAAACATCAAGCTATGCTAGTTAATAAACTTAAGAAATTAAAAATACAATTTGAACTAAATATAGTATCGCCAACCACGATATTAAAAGAATCTGCTGATACAAACTAATTAAAAATAAAAAGTTGTAAATTTCAGGATATAGAAGAAAAACGTGTAAATTACTGAAATAGCAAATAACATTCAAATCAATAAGCGAAAACAAGAATTAAATAATGAAAACAAAATCATAGGAAATAATAAAAACGGGGTAGATCCGCAAAAAACCCCTACTATTACAGACTACTACTAAGAAGAATATAAAATCTAGACCTGTGAAATAATAATTTATCCATAAAAACCTGTTAGTTTTGTTCAATAGCCGTTTAAAAATTCTTAAAAACATATTTTAAGTGTGTATTAAAATAAAATATAAAACACTGATTATAAACAATGCAGAAAGATAATACTTAACTGTCTATTAAGTATCGTACTAAGTAATAGGAGTATATAACGTTAAGATCACGGCACGAGCTACACAGAAAATTCATTGAATGCGTAATTCGGCTGAGGGGTTCACATGGGGTGAATTTGAATAAGTAATCTAAAATAAATTGAAATTAAACGAGAACCTAACATTTAAATCAATTATTTTTGTTCAACACTTATTTAAACATTCTCAAAAACAAATTTTAAGTGTGAAAAATTCGAATATAAGACGCTAAATATAAATCAAACAGAAAGATAATAATAAACTGTCTATTAAGTATTGTACAAAGTAATCGAAGTATGTTACGTTAAGATCAGGGCTCAAGCTTCACAGAAAATCCATTCAATGGGAAGTTCGGCGTGAATTTGAATAAGTAATCTAAAATAAATTGAAACAAAACGAGAACCTACATTTAAATCTGTTGTTTCAGCTAAACAGTTATTTAAAAATTCCCTAAAACATATTTATGATGTGTGTAAAATATAAAAGAAACGAGCTTTCAATGCAGCATAATCTCATTGCTATCTTGAAGTCAAATGTATAACGGTTTGTTAAAAATGAGGGATACTAACGTTGCCAACAGCAAGGAAGCAGGTGTAGTTAAAAGACATGATTTAAATACAAGCGAGAACTAAGCGACTATTCACCCGCCATGGGAAAATAATTCATAGCAGGAGAAGAAAATTCACCTTTGGTAAACATTCAAGATAGCGCATATGCTGCACTAGCTACAAATTAGGGAATTTTCACTGTATATATTATCAAGTATAACCCTGGGTCCCTGGTGAAACAACCCGCTTTAAATACAAAATAACGCCGTAGTACATATTAGAGTCTATCCATCGAAGGATACAATGAGTATATCAAACACGGGTGTAGTTGAAAGAGATCATTTAAACACGAGCGAGAACTAAACCTGAAGAGTGATCTACGATACCACGCGGTGATATACGCTGATACGGCTGAACTACGTTACCGACAACTCTATATTTTTTACCTTTTTTATAGTTTAAAACTAAAAAAGTTGTAGTTTTATGATTTTTCCTAAATTGAAACATCTCAATGAATGTCCATGCCAAATTTCAAGTCTCTATCTTAAACGGTCGCTTCAGGAATTTAAGATCATCAGTGAGTCAGTCAGTTACACATGGGGCTGTATATATTATGGACTCGCCTACGGCTCGATGGGGGCTCCGCCCCATGCCCCCTTAGGGGTTGCCCTAAATTCGTAAATTAATAAGAAGTCAAGTCGTTAAACAGGTTTGTTCCAACCGAAGAACGGGTCAGCCAAGACAGTAACTAAAGTGTCTTATACACACTACTCACAATCTCAATCACAATAAAAACACGCTTTGAAATCGTCTACGGTTTTTTTAAACCCCCTTCCTAATTCATCTTAATTTGTTAAAAAAATTAATTGATAGTCGTGAAATAATAAATAACTATGTAAATAATCTAAGTATTATGCTCAATATCAGTATTGTTGAAAAGTTTTTGATGCGAATATAACTGAATTAGTTGGTGTATCATGAAAAAAAGAATAGTCCTAGAAAGACCCCTACTATTAGAAAACTACAATTTGTTAAAATATGAAATTGAGAGTTGTGAAATAATAGTTATTAAATAAAGTTATTAAATAAATATTCTAGTTATTGATGTGGCTTTTGTGAAAATTTAGGTGATATGATATTTTAATTAAGGAGTTGTGGAAAGAACAGGAGTGGAATCAAAGTTTATTTTATTAGTTGCAAAATAGTTGAAATTTGTTTCAAAGTATAGTTTAGGTCAATATAATTCGAACTCAGGTGTTATGAGTTCATTGTAGTACTTCAAGTGACAATGTTTCTCTGTTAGTTAGCCAGCGCTTAATGTTGCAATCTGGCGTATCCAGTTCCGCCACGGGGAGGCCGAGAAACGTAGGAACCATATATGTACATATTTACAAATCAATATTAAATATAAACACCGGGCAGTTTGACACACAGTAACCCTAGCCTCTGCGAAATATTTACAAATCTTAAAACTAAAATCACACCGGGGAGGTTGATGAAGCGGTGCCCCTCGCCTCCGCTCACAAACCTTAAAACTAATGTAAAAAAAATCCAAACAGGGACTTTTGATGGGCAGGCCCCCTATCGTACTGCCATAACAAGTCTAAATCCAACGGGGAATTTTGATAATGCAGGCCCCCTGGCTTACTGCTCACTCAAATAAGGATTTATCGAAGGAGTTCGTCATATACAATGTTCTTTGCATATGCGACTCCTTCGCGGATCCTATCGGGATTTACCAGAACAGCAATGTTGTCTGGATGTCGAACTCTACTGAGTAAGACGTACAACTGACCATGCGTGAAGCAGTCCGTCCGAAGATCAACACCAACTGACTCTATTGTTTGACCTTGGTTCTTGTGTCCTGTCATACAATAGGCCAACATCAACGGAAATTGACGTCGACGAACTTGTAACGGCGATCCCTCGACAAAGGGAAAAGTGAATTGTATTCGGGGGATACAAATCGGTTCCCTTTGTCCAGGAAGTCGGACTGTGACCAAGCGGTTGCTGATCGCAGTCACAATGACTTTTGTGCCGTTAACAAGTCCTTCAGCGATGTTTAGGTTCCGCATAACGAGGCACACGGAACCAATCTTCAGACGGAGGACATGGTCAGGGACGCCTTTCCCAGTAGCCTGGTTCAGAAGTTGAATATCGACATCCAGTCCATCATCGCCTTCTTTGTCAGCAGAGTCAGCGCTTCTCAGCTCGTAAATGTGGCCGTCTAAGGAGTTTAAGACGATATTGTTAATCTCCTTGACATTCACAATTACAGTCGAGAGAATCGCTCTCTGTGCACAAAGATCCGGATCCAATAGGCAGTTTGGAGGAAAAACAAAACTGATCAAATCGGGCAGGGTAATAAAATGTCGAATGCCAGTCAAAGGGATAAGCATTTGACAATCCCTACCCTCACCAAAAGAGCTGGAACGAATAGTTCTGTTGCCCACCTCAAGAAGAAACTCTGAGTAGGCAGAGGATTGACAAGTCCTATGAGGTGTCGTCAAAGAGAAAATTTGAAAGTGTCGCCAAAGATGCGACGCCCGGAGTGATACACAGGCAACGTCAGATGGTGTACGAGCCTTCACCACGACGGGCGCGATCTGGCGGAAGTCTCCAGAGCAGAGTACGATCTTACCTCCAAATGGCACATTTGAGTTCATTAAATCCCTCAGAGAACGGTCAATGATCTCAAAGATAAACCTATGTGCCATTGGAGCCTCATCAAAAACTATGAGCTGTGCGGCTCTGATGAGCTCTGCTCGTTGAGACCCGTTGGTGACACTCCAATAGCCGGTGCCATCCCCAAGATCGAGTGGAATCTTGAACATGCTATGGGCAGTTGTACCCCCCGACATGTTTCCAGCAGCGATCCCGGAGCTGGCCACAGCAAGAGCCACTTGACGGTAACCTCGAACATAAGCGAGAATGACGCGGATAAGCGACGTCTTCCCATACCCACCAGGACCATCGAGGAAAATGAGTTTGGACTGTCTGTTTTCCTGACGATTTTGGAGGAGGGAACTCACATAGTCAAAAACGCGCCTTTGGTCCTCTGACAGTTTGGGGAGCCACTCTTCGACAATTGACCGCTGATGATTGTCCCCGTACATAAGGAGTTCTCTCCCCAACTCCGTCGTGTCGTCACGAACATCTGGGAGGCCGTGATCTACTAAACAAGAGCCCTGACGCCTAAGCTTACGGTCAATTTCGATAAGAGCCAGTTTGAATGCGAGGTCCGAATCGTGTGGGTTCCGTTCTAAGTGCTCTTCGCAAAGTGAATCTCGGAAAACATCCCACAAAAGAGCAGCGGGAGCTCCCATATTGCAAAGGATCACAAAGAACGAACGCAGTCTAGGGCCAACCATAAATCGGGCTGCTTCACGCAAGGCATACTGATACTCTTCCTCATCCTCAACCAGGCCGAGATTTCGAGCTACTTCTTGGAAAGTATGACAATTTCCACCACGAGAAAGAAGATCATCATACCCACGGCAAGGAATTAGCATAAGAAGTAAACGAAGGTAGTACTGCTCACTTCTGGTGGGAGAGACCCAAAATAGACGACACACTTTCTCTCCACGCTGGCGCGCTGTGATAAAGTGTTTACCGTCGGGATGGTCGATTATTTTGCCATTGGCAGGACGTTTCGTGTGCACAATGTACTTTTCATAAAAAGACTGATAAGTAAGATTGTCAAATTCGGGGTTCTGAGGACGATCGAAGTAAACAATTAACTTAGAGCTAGCTCTGGAAGTAGCATCTTCCAGCTGGTCTGGTCGAAAACAGACAGCCTGTTTCCCTTCCAGGTGAACTGGGAGACACTCAACGGTTGGTTCAGACACTGAAATAGGAAACCCCAGAAGTCTCCAACATGCGTCACTAGCACCAACCATTCTCTTCGTCACGTAATGATCTACCTCATCATCTTGCTTACTGAAGGGAGTCACAGTGACGTTCTGCAGGGAACCTCCCTTCATAAGATATTTGAAGAGGTATTTTATTACGCGGCGAGTAGAAGCTAGCTCTAAGTTAATGTGTGCTTCGTATTTCAGCAACAAGGCCGCGTTATATGGTACAACCCATCCGTCATGTACGCCAACTTGTCTTTTACGTGACGTTATGAAGCCCTTATTATTATAATCCCGTTTATATTGGACGAACCCTCTTTCATCAACGTGTGTAGTTTCACACGAGGGCTTAGGGAAGAACTTTGTGCAGTAACCCTTCGCAGAGTCCCAGCAAGGAAAGTCAGTTCGATGATCAGTACCACATGGGCCGTGAACCATGTGTTTCAGAACCAACTCTCTTAGCCGGCCTCCGGCTTCTTCCTCCGAGGGAATATCTGCGCGGATTAGTGAGTCAATGTCGGATGCTTGGACTGGTCCGTCTCCGTTAATCTTGAATACGATGTGGGCATGAGGAAGGCCCCTCATCTGCATCTCGATAACGTAGACGAAATAGACCGCACGACCGAACATTGCCCCACTTCGCAGATCTCGGAGAAGTTCCAGAAGTTTAATCCGGAAGACTCTGCAAGCAGTGCTAGGGTCACTGCGCCCACCCCCGCGGGGACAAGCTTTCTTGTTTTCCTCCCAAGTCGCGCTGTATGTAAATGTTAGAAAGAAAGTGGGGGGAGCCCAGACGACAAACAAGAGCCATGGCGTGCTCATAATGAACTTTCATGTATCTGGGACCCCCTGTAAATGTACTTGGGAGGTAAACTTTTCCAGCTTGTGCCCCACCCTCGCCCTGGACAGTTTCGTCATTGGCTATGTCTTCCAAGACTTGTCTACCTGTACGACTACCACGTTGTACATCAATGAGTTCATCCAATGGCCCTATCCGCATGGCATTGGAAGTTGGTTTGGTCTGGGAAAATTTTATGAAACGAAGTTTTTCTTCCTCATACCTCGCATACATCTCAACCTGCCAAGCTTGAGAAAGACGGCCGATATGAGAGAAGCGAGGTTCGGAAAGGAGAAGACAACGTGTGTAGTTGTACTGAGTGAGCTTTTTCCCACTATTGTCAAGAAGACCAATATGCCAACCCAATGTACCTTGCGGATAGAGCAAAGGATATTGGAAGGGTTCCATCAACGGACTTAAAAGGTCTATGGACGTTGGCCTGTCATCACCTATTTTCCAGATGGTTAATTTCCTGGGTTCATTAACTGTTTCTTCTGTGCTGAGGACAGCGTGAACCTCAACGCCCGTTTGTCGGTCACCAAGAACTGGGCCATGAGTCGCTCGGGTGGTCAATTCGAAATCCAAATGAGCAGAGACAGACGGCTCATTGGCTAATCGACGAAAATCTTGGACGAATGGATTACAAGAATCTAGGAAACTGGTAATCTCATCGATCACTTCGCCATCGAGAGACCTACCCATAGCAATATTTTTACGTTCCTCGCCGTCATCTATGTACAATCGAGAACGATTAACTAACTGGATATGCCGAGACTTAGTAACAAACTTCTGACCCGGAGCGGACAAATTGTATACATGATGGTACATACGGCCTTCAATTTTGAAGAAAGCGAAACCACTTGGATGCCGGTATCCACCGGGCACCTCAAGAGCACAGAAAGCGAAAAGGTCGTTGTAAGCCCTTGCCCGTTCAAGAAATCGACGGTTAGAATAGAATGCTGCTTGAAGGGGAGGCAATCGAAGGACATTGTAAGCTCCATCTCCACAACACCATTTTTTTCTATCACGTTCTTCATCAAACAACCTAGCTGAACATAGAGGACATTTGTAGATATCTTCGTCCCAAAGACTAACTTTGTTTAATTTATAAGCGATAATGTGATCGAATAAATCTCCATTCCAACTGGCCATTGGACCATGTTTGTTGATGAGATGACTAAGTGAAGCAGGCAAATGTCTAAGCTCTTTGACAATTGGATTTTTCAATCGAAAAACATGAACTCTCTGACGTGAAGCTTCGGGATGAAGCTGGTCGTATCGCTTCACAGAATTCCGATGTACTTCAGGATGCTGTTGAGTGTAGAGACTAACAGCAGCCCTGTTTACATCGGGATGCCGTTGAGAATAGCGTTCAACAGCAGCCCTGTGTACATCGGGATTTCCGTTGTGAATAGCGTTCAACAGCAGCCCTGTGTACATCGGGATTCCGTTGTGAATACCGTTCAACAGCAGCCTGTTAACTTCAGGGTGTTGTTGACTGTATTTCTGGACCGCATCCTACGCTTCTCATGATTTTTCTCGACATATCTTTTTTTTGCCTGCTGGCAATTGTTCTTCATGGGTGGTCGAGAGAACTTTAGGCCGCCCACGCTTAGTTTTCCTTTGGTCGCCCTGGTCCTTTTTAAACGACTGGGTGGTCAACTGGAATATCTTCCGATTGAAGAACTGCATGTGATGGTGAATCAGTCTGCTCGATAGATCTTTGGAATGTAAGTTTGGTAATATTGTACTGACTTTCAATGCCACCTAGTGCAGAATTAGCAAGTAACAGAGAAGCGAGTGATAAATAACCTGTCGCATACAAAGAGACGTGCACGGTTTTCACCATCGTTTGAGCTGTGTCGACGCTCCTCGTCTACTCCATGAGAGTCAAAAACAAACAACATGCCATCATCACTCCAAAAGGCTACTGTATTCATCTGTCCCCGTAAACAGAAAACCCCCATCGAATCAGTAGATAAAATGCCTTCCAAAATATTTGACAAATGATGGGTCGAGTTGGACAAATCATTCGCGGATAGTGGATAGAGACCATTGCATACGTACGATATGTCAGCAATGTGGATTTTTTCGTCCATTAAATTAAAAATCTCTAACAAGATCTTCGGGGAACAAATACCTATTACTGATGCAATTCACACGACGAGACTGTCTGTACAAACTGTCACCCGCCATGAGAATTCCATCAATAATAGGTGTAGAAAAATCCCCATGTAAGTAATTCCAAGGCAAGCGCACATGCTGCATTGGCAACACACTGTGCGTTGTTGCTATAGGAATCGAAGCGGACATCGCCTTGGTGAAAGGATCCGCTTTCAAGGCAATAAAATTTCAATGCCATTACAATCAAATAGAAAACAAGACGGAAACCAGGCAAATAATAGAGCGCACTAACGAAAACATCATCAGTGAGAGGTGTAGTTAAAAGACATCATTTAAAATACAAGCGAGAACTAAGCGACTATAATAGCGCTCCAAGCGAAATCTTTAAGAACTAATGTACTTCCTTACCGAACACCTGTCTTTTTAGCATTTTTTTTATACTTTAAAAGTTGAAAATTTGTAGTTTGATGATTTTCCCTAAATTTTAAACATCTCAAAGAATGTCCATTACAAATTTCAAGTCTCTAGCTTAAACGGTCGCTTCAGGACATTACTATCAACAGTGAGTCAGTCAGTGAGTCAGTTACACATAGGGCTGTATATATTATAGACTCGCCTACGGCTCGATGGGGGCTTCCGCCCCCATGCCCCCTTAGGGGAGTTGCCCCAAATTTGTTAATTGCTCTAAGTCTCAAGTACGAACAGCTAGACCCCCCTAGGGTTTGCCCTAAATTCGTAGATTAATAAAAGTTGAATTTAAAGTACGTTAGTTCCACGGAAGAACTGCACAGTCAAGACAGTAACAAAACCGTCAAATACACTAAATTCACAATTAATAGTAAAAAAGCTTAAAAAACTCATATGAATCGGTTTTAATACCCCTTCGTAATTAAAATTCGTTTAAAAGTTTTGAGCTGTGAAATCATAATTACTCATGTAAATATTTTAGGTGTTATGCTGGTAAAAAATATACTTTAGATTAGACGAATGTTGCTGTGTTAGATGAAAAGAAATTTCAATTAAAAGATTTATAGTTGTTGTTATTGTTGTTGCTATCATTATATTTAATAGTAGTAGTTATGGTAACAAATATTCTCTGTTAGGTAATTAAATACAAAGTTTTAAATTTATATAAATTTTATGTATAAATAGAGATAAAATTATGGGAAAATTGACATAATCCCATGCCTCACCAAACTCAAATAAAAACTTGTAAATTTCAGGAAATAGAAGAAAAACGTTTAAATCACTGATATAACGAATAACATTCAAATCAATGAGCAAAAACAAGAATTAAATAACATGAAAACAAAATAATAGGAAAGAATAAAAACGGGGTATATCCGCAGGTTCTTTTTGTTCAATATGCTACACACCCACTCTCTCTTACCAACTATTTTTTTATTTATAAATTATAGTATCTGAATAAATAATCTTGGTACAATTAACAAACAATTTTTATTTAACTCTAGATCACAAACAAATAAATTCTGATTCGAAAATGAAGGGACTAACAAACAATAGTTTACAATTACTGGGGGGAATATTTAATTTAATTGATTGATATAGTCTTTAATGTCTTTGTGCTCCGGCTTAGTTACAGTGGGTAGAAATGATGACTCTGTCTCTCAGGGGGTGTTGGATCGTGGGGACATTCTCTTGTAAAATTTCCAATTATTGAAAGTAAAATAATGGTTCTTGATATTAATTGAGATTTGCAGTTATGTAAAAATTAAGATTTGATTATTCTTTGAAGAGATTAAAATGGATAAAATATGGTCATTCAATCTAGGTTCAGTTGTAGGCTATATCAGTTTGAATGTTAATTATAATTGAATCTTCTTATAAAATTGAAAAAGTTTGTTGATGGATAAATTTAGTCTCTTAATAAAATTCTACTTGATTTATTTGAGCTTCTAGGATCACTGGATAAAATTAGTCTATTTGAGATGGATGGAGGTTACCAATATTTGGTTCTTCACCAATAACCACTTCTTCTTTGGCCAACTGATAAAGGGATTATTATTAGTGGTATTGGCTCTTCTTCCTATTTAAAAATTTGGGATTAATTCGACCCAAATACTATTTTATCGGGTTATTTTACACTTGGGGTTGGGACCCTGTTTAAAATGAAGTTAACACAATGAGGCCATAAATGCAAGAGAGAGAAATTGTAGTTGATGCTCAGCAACAAAGTAGTGATCACATGTTTATTCTTCAGGTTTTGATTCTTGCTTTGGAAACACTTGACACTTCACTGAATTTAATTCACTGTTTTGAATCACACACTATATAAAATTAGAATGACCATGTTTATTTAAATTATTAAATTTGATAGGTGTTTGAAGTAGTTTTGTTTACATTATAAATATATTATATTAGGCTATGTTTAAATAAATATTTACTGGGATTAGGCTATTATTATTCTTAGGTGAGTGATGAATTGATTAATATGAATATCTAATATAATTATTGAATTAGGCCTAATTAATATCTATGACAGGTAAGTTTAAATACAATATATAGGCTACCTGGGATTTTTATAATAAATATTTACATGTGGATCCGGATTGGATTGTTTATTTATTTGTTTATTTACCAACATAATTTGTGAACTGTTGCAAATACTTATTTAAAAATTCTCAAAAAAATATTTTTAAGTGTGTATTAAAATATAATGTAAAATACTGAATATAAATAAAACAGAAAGATAATAATTAACTGTCTATTAATTATTGTACAAAGTAATAGAAGTATATTACGTTAAGATCACGGCTCGAGCTACACAGTAAATTCATTGGATGCGAGATTCGGCCGAGAGCGTAATCTGAGGTGAATTTGAATTAGTAATCTAAAATGAGGTGAAAATGAAACGAGAACCTGACATTTAAATCGGTTGTTTTTGTTCAATACTTATTTAAACATTCTCAAAAACATATTTTTAAGAGTGTAAAAAAATCTTATATAAGACACTGGATACAAATCAAACATAAAGATAATAATTAACTGTCTACTAAGTATTGTACAAATTAATCGAAGTATGTTTCGTTAAGATCACAGCTCAAGCATCACAGCAAGATTCATGTAGTGCGAAATTCGGCCGATAGGATACTTTAGTGTGTATTTGAATAAATAATCTAAAATAAATTGAATACAAGACGAGAACCTAACATTAAAATCTATTTATTTTGTTCATTAGTCGTTAAAAATTCTCAAAAACAAAATCATTCATATAAAGACGTTCATATCTGTAAGAAATACAATGCTAGTATCAAACACGGGTGTAGTTAAAAGAGATCTTTTAAACACGAGCGAAAATCTGTTTGTTTTGTTCATTAGTTGTTAAAAATTCTCAAAATCAAAATCGTTCATAGAGAGACGTTTGTATCAGTAAGAAAATGTATCAAACACGGGTGTAGTTGAAAGAGATCTTTTAAACACGAGCGAGAACTAAACCTGCAAAGTGATCTACGATACCACGCGGTGATATACGCTGATACGGCTGAACTACGTTACCGACAAATATATATTTTTTACCTTTTTTATAGTTTAAAAGTAAAAAAAATTGTAGTTTTATGATTTTCCCTGAATTGTAACATCTCAAAGAATGTCCATGCCAAATTTCAAGTCTCTATCTTAAACGGTCGCTTCAGAACTTTAAGATCATCAGTGAGTCAGTCAGTCAGTCAGTTACACATGCGGCTGTATATATTATAGACTCGCCTGCGGCTCGATGGGGGCTTCGCCCCCATGCCCCTTTAGAGGGTTGCCCCAAATTTGTTAATTGCTCTAAGTCTCAAGTACCGACAGGCTAGACCCCCCCCCCTCAAAGGGTTGCCCTAAATTCGTAAATTAATAAAAAGTTGAGTTTAAAATACGTTAGTTCCACGAAAGAACTGCACAGTCAAGACAGTAACAAAACCGTCAAATACACAACGTTGGTCTAAATTTAAGTTAACAAAATCGTTATTTTTAACATTGGTCTTATAGGTTGCTATTTTGGTAACGAAAGAACAACTAAAAGTAAACAAAAATAAAGGAACATAAATTTTAAGCAGTTTTTTAACAGCTGTTAGCTGTGAAGAGTCTGGTGTAGATTTAATAGCTTGATTACCATGACACTATAACAAAAGTCAATTAAAACCAACGAGCAAGGCTCGGTTAACCTGGTACTAAATAGAGATACAATTATGGGAAAATTGACATAATCCAATGCCTCACCCATCTCAAATAAAAACTTGTAAATTTCAGGAGATAGAAGAAAAACGTTTAAATCACTGAAATAGCGTATAACATCCAAATCAATGAGCGAAAACAAGAATTAAAAAACATGAAAACAAAATAATAGGAAAGAATAAAAACGGGGTTGATCCGCAAAAAACCCCTACTATTACAAACTACTAATTATAAGAATATAAAATCGAGACCTGTGAAATAATAATTTATTCATAAAAACCTGTTTGTTTAGTTCAATAGTCATTTAAAAATTTTCAAAAACATATTTTAAGTGTGTATTAAAATATAATGTAAAACACTGAATATAAATAAAACAGAAAGATAATAATTACCTGTCTATTAATTATCATACAAAGTAATAGAAGTTAAGGTCACGGCACGAGCAACACAGTAAATTCATTGAATGCGAAATTCGGCCGAAAGCTTAACTTGGGGTGAATTTGAATTAGTAATCTGGAATGAGGTGAAAATGAAACGAGAACCTAACATTTAAATGTGTTCATTTTGTTCAATACTTATTTAAACATTCTCAAAAACATATTTATAAGTGTGAAAAAAATATCTAATATAAGACACTGAATACAAATCAAACAAAAAGATAATAAATATCTGTCTATTAATTATTGTACAAAGTAATCGAAGTATGTTACGTTAAGATCACAGCTCAAGCTTCACAGCAAAATTCATAACGTTAAGATCACGGCACGAGCTACACAGAAAATTCATTGAATGCGTGATTCGGCTGAGGGGTTCTCATGGGGTGAATTTGAATAAGTAATCTAAAATAAATTGAAATTAAACGAAAACCTAACATTTAAATCTATTACTTTTGTTCAACACTTATTTAAACATTCTCAAAAACAAATTTTAAGTGTGAAAAATTCAAATATAAGACACTGAATATAAATCAAACAGAAAGATAATAATAAACTGTCTATTAAGTATTGTACAAAGTAATCGAAGTATGTTACGTTAAGATCACGGCTCAAGCTTCACAGAAAATCTATTCAATGCGAAGTTCGGCGGAGAATAATCCCGTGTGAATTTGAATAAGTAATCTAAAATAAATTGAAACAAAACGAGAACCTACATTTAAATATGTTAGTTCAGCTAAACAGTTATTTAAAAATTCCCTAAAACATACGATATTTATGATGTGTGTAATATATAAAGGAAACGAGCTTTCAATGCAGCATAATCTCATTGCTATTTTGAAGTAAAATGGATAACGGTTTGTTATATATGAGGGATACTAACGTTGCCAACAGCAAGGAAGCAGGTGTAGTTAAAAGACATGATTTAAATACAAGCGAGAACTAAGCGACTATTCACCCGCCATGGGAAATTAATTCATAGTAGGAGAAGAAAATTCACCTTTGGTAAACATTCAAGATAGCGCATATGCTGCATAAGCTACAAATTAGGGAATTATCACTGTATATATTATCTAGTATAACCCTGGGTCCCTGGTGAAATAACCCGCTCTCAATACAAAATAACGCCGTAGTTTACAATATATATTAGAGTCTATCCATCGAAGGATACAATGAGTATATCAAACACGGGTGTAGTTGAAAGAGATCATTTAAACGCGAGCGAGAACTAAACCTGAAGAGTGATCTACGATACCACGCGGTGATATACGCTGATACGGCTGAACTACGTTACCGACAAATCTATATTTATTACCTTTTTTATAGTTTAAAAGTAAAAAAGTTGTAGTTTTATGATTTTTCCTAAATTGAAACATCTCAATGAATGTCCATGCCAAATTTCAAGTCTCTATCTTAAACGGTCGCTTCAGGAATTTAAGATCATCAGTGAGTCAGTCAGTTACACATGGGGCTGTATATATTATGGACTCGCCTACGGCTCGATGGGGGCTCCGCCCCCATGCCCCCTCAGGGGTTACCCAGAAATTCGTTAATTGTTGTTTAAGTCGCATATACTGAACAGAATACATATAAATATGAGTGTTTGTAAATGAGCAAAATAGCAAAATAAATGAGTTTGTCATTTATTTATAACATAAATTAACTCCCACGACTGCAGAAATAACCTAAATTTGAACTTATGCAACTAACTCAATCTAAGGAATGAAAATATATTCGTCTACGGCTCGTTTTCAGAGACGCTTTCCCCAAACCCCCACCCTAATTCCCCCGAATTCTATAAAGGTTAAAAAAATATATGAAATAAATATATGAAAAAATTAAATGGATTAACTGCAAAAAAATGTGCAGTAGATCATCGAAAACAATGAAAAATTCCATAAAAACAAAATAATTGGAAATCTTAACAAAGTGGATAAAACTTGCCAAAAACTCCTTTTATTTACAAAAATACTATTCAGTTACTATCCTTCAATTAGTTGTTTTGAAATTCCAGGGAATAACATAACGATCCAGTAATATTGAACATACAATGATAAATACATAAGGTAATATTGGCATTCATTACAATTCCTTCATTTCAGTTTTTAATGGTGTAAAACTTTTAAATTTAACTAATTTCCTAAAAAAATAACTGTCAAGGCAAATAAGAAAACTTCAAGCTTCTAAATACAATAATACAGTAGTTACTAACAAAAGTATGTTAAATAATGGTTAAAATATTAAAATTACCATACATATCAAAGGACGTATGTTTTAGCCGTAGGACCAGGGGCCCATTTCATAATAATCTACTAGTTACAAGTTACAAGTTGTACAGTATGATGTTGTAATTATCATGATAATTTTTAAGTTTGATAATTTAATTGATATTGGTAGTGCAAGATATGTCTATGTGCAAAGTGAAGGTTCTGAGTAAAATTACGTCTACATGGGGTAAAATTCCCCGCAAAAATAAATTAACATTTAAACGGACTGGAGGGCAATAATTCATAGAACCAAACTTGTAGTAACTTGAAAGAAGTTCGCTAGGATTGCCTCAGATGTTATAATTTGGCCGTTAGAGTAGAAAAAAATAATGTCATATTTATTTTGGGTAAAAATGTTTGGTCGCTAAATTTTGAAATCAGATAGTTTTCTGGGGCAGGAAATAAAAAGGTTTTTTTATTTTAAATGAAAATACTGTACTGCCACCTTTTTATATTAAACATTAACTTAGTACGCACTAAAAGATAAATCAATTGTGTAATCTGCTATTTTAGTTAAAATTTTTGTTGAATTGTAAAATTTAAATTAGCATGCTATCAGGTAAAGTCAATGATGTACTTCCTAATGAGTTCGTTAAAAATTAAGTGCCATCCCAAATAAAGAACCAATTTTTGGGAGAACTATCGTGCAAATATGATACTGTCTTACCGGGTGTCCCATACCAACCTTGCACCTCTTTAAAATTGTACAAAAAAAATTTTGCCGTTGTAGGTAAACATATTTTGCTCTGTTGATTGACACTGATTTCAATACAGAGGGGACCAGACGTAATTTTGAAGCAACTTTAAAATTTAATATTTTAAACCCTAATCATACTGATTTAGAATAATAAATAGCAGGACATTATTTTTTTTAACTGGGGAAAACAGAACTTACCAAACATGTAAATGTCTAAGAACCTCATTTAAAATAATATACCATCATAAAACATCAATTATCACGTGATTAGTTTTACTAAACATTTAAATACATGTTCATTAATCTCCGTCATGTTGTAAATTTAATAAAAAAACATTTTGGACCAAACTGACAATTTTTGATGGAAACGTATTTAAAAGAGTCTAAGACATTTTTGTGCCGAGAAATTTTTGCTTAACCTAAAATGCTCAGAGAAGAATGAGGAAAATCTAAATTTCAACCTCAAATATTCAAATACCGTGTAAAACTAAAAAAAGTTATTTAAAGTGAGAGTTTGTAAAAACCGTGTAAAACTAAAAAAAGTTATTTAAAGTGAGAGTTTGTATTTGACATCAGTGACTTCCGGTCTGGAGAGGTAATTTCAGATACACCCTGTACATTGAAATTACTCTCGGTGAATAGACCGCTTTTCCTATAAAGGCACAATTGGTTATTGTTATAAAATTTCTTAAAAAGGGTGTTTCGGTAATCCGCGACTCCCAGTATGTTGGCAATTTTCTCAATAATACAGGTCGGTAAGTTTAGTTCTCGCTTGGGAATCACTCTGTAGTAAGTGATATATAAGAGATCTACTTTACCGACATTTGACGAATTTCTGATACCCCAATCAGTTACACATGCGGCTCGATGGGGGCTCCGCCCTAATGCCCCCTTAGGAGTTGCCCCCTAGTTTGAATTAATAAAATGTCAACTTTGAAAAATAGTTTAGTTCTACAGAACTGGACAGCCAAGACAGTAACCAAATCGTTTAATACACACAATTCACAACCAATAGTAAAAAAGCTTTGATAATCTCCTATGAATCGGTTTTAATACCCCTATAGTTAATAGTTTAAAAAATTTGAGTTTGTGAAATAATAATTATTTATGTAAATATTCTAGGTGTTCAGCTGGATGGAGGGTCCAACCCAATAATTGGCTGCCCCAATGCCATAAATTACTGTCAAAACCTCATACAATGAACTGGCTAGTTGAGGACTCAACTCCCATGGCAGTAAAAGAAGCCGCCAATACACACTACTCACAATTGATAATAATAAGCTTTGAAAATTGCCCACGGCTCATGGTTTAATTCCACTCCCTAGTTCCCATTAATTCGTTAAAAAATATAATGGAGTTGTAAAATATTAATGAACTATGTAAATAGTCATGTTAATAAATTGTTGTGTAAAAAGTTTGAGATACGATTATGATTGGACATGATTGAGGTAATGGGTGTTCCTGAAAAGATAAAAGTGGAATAAAATTATAAGTTTATATGTAGGATCGTTGAATGTAATAGAAGAGAAATAAAAGAACGTATTATTAATATACGTAACAAAGTTACGTAAATTAATAATACGTGAAAAATATTTGAAATTTAAAAAATATATAGTATAGGCTAAGATGCTTCAGTTCCGCCACGGGGAGGCCAAGAAACTCAGGAATCATATATTTACCATACAAAGAAACGATAACAATTTCATCTTTCAAAATCAGCAATTATTAAATGAACAACTTTAAATATTATATACTTCCCTTAAATTCTGTTGAAATTACAGTGATATTTTGCAAGTTCAGTGAATGCAAAATTCGAACTTCAAATACAATATAACTGTAGTTAGTTCTACTAACAAGTTATATGAAATTTCAGTAATAATAAAAGTTGCACATCGTTCTTAAAATAACGATTTGAGATACGACAAAAAGTGAAAGGTCTAAAAGTTTGATTTATGTCACTTATTCACAAACAATTTATACTTTAAAGTATACGTAACAGAGAAATAAGTTCATAATCAACAGATAAATCACATAATATTAGCTGGCATTAATTACAATTTTACTAAGATCATGAAAAAATCACGTCTACATATGGTAAACCCCTCATATAAATAAATAAGTAAACATTAAAAATACATACTGGAAGGTTAAGGATCAACAAAACGTTAAATTAAAGACACACAATATTTACCGGCATTGATTATGAATTATTTTTAAGTTCAATTTTCTAAGACTGTTATACTTCTAAATACAGTGAATTTGCTTTAAATATTGCTGTCAAGCTAAGGTAATACAATCTTTAAGCTTATGGGGAAACAAAATTCAAAATTCAGTAACATAGAGCTAAATTAAATAAAATGTTTTGCAGTATATGAAAGAGCAATAAAAAACTTGAATTAGGAATACAATCCCTTTTTTCAATCTCTGTGTATCGACTTAGATAGTAAAATTAAATATATTCGCTAAAATCGTCTCAAATAATTTAGAAGCCAACCGTTTTTGCCGCTAGAGCATGAAAACTGAAATAACTTCACATGTCTTGTAGGAATTTGTGGTCATTACATCTAAAAATGAGCTAAAACAACTGTAAATATCTAGCACATAACATAACAATACTATGACCTGAAAATAGACGGAAGGAAATACGCCAATTTGTCGAAATATTGGTTTTCAAATATCCATAATAGGATTTAAATTAAATTCCTACGAGAAAATTGCCTTGAAAAAGCTTCGCAAGAATCGTTACGAAATAGAATATTTTATAAAACATCGTATTTCATGAATGAGATGGGAACTCAAACTTACTGGAGTGTAGTTAAATTTGTTCAATAATATAAGTACGAGAACTAAACCTGTTAACTGAACATCACTAAAACAGTAAATGAAATTGTCTGTGTAAACTGTCACCCGGAATGGGAATTTCATCCATAGTAGAAGAAAATTCTCCATTGGTAAACTTTCAAGCTAGCGCACATGCTGCATTAGTTACAAATTGGGCATTAATGCTGTATGAATCAAAGCGAATATTGCCATGGTAAAATAGCCGCTCTCAATTCAGCAACATACCGTCGTTCAAGCTAAATTGATGAATATCTTTCTAAGTAGTCAAGCACGGGTGTAGTTGAAAGAAATCATTTAAAAACGAGCGAGAACTAAACCTGCATGAACTACGTTACCGACAAATTTATATTTTTTAATTTTTTTTATAGTTTAAAAGTAAAAAAGTTGTAGTTTTATGATTTTCCCTAAATTGAAACATCTCAAAGAATGCCCATGCCAAATTTCAAGTCTCTATCTTAAACGGTCGCTTCAGGAATTTAAGATCATCAGTGAGTGAGTCAGTCAGTCAGTCAGTTACACATGGGGCTGTATATATTATAGACTCGCCTACGGCTCGATGGGGGCTCCGCCCCCATGCCCCCTTAGGAGTTTCCCCCTAGTTTGAATTAATAAAAAGTCAAGTTTGAAATAGTTTAGTTCCACACAAGATCTGAACAGCCAAGACAGTAACAAAACCATCTAATACTCTAAATTCACAATCAATAGTAAAAAAAGCTTTAGTAATCTCTTATTAGTAGGTTTTATTACAACTCCTTTGTAAATAGTTAAAAAAATTGAGCTGTGAAATAAATATTATTTATGTAAATATTCTAGGTGTTATGCTTGATGGAGGGTCACCAACCCAATAATTGGTTGCCCCAATTCCGTAAATTACTGTCAAAACCTCATACAATGAACAGGCTAGTTGAGGGCTCAACTCCAACGGCAGTAACAGAAGCCGCCAATACAAACTACTCACAATAAATAATAATAAGCTTTGAAATTTGCTCACGGCTCATGGTATAATCCCACTCCCCCCTTAATTCGTAAAAAATATAATGGAGTTGTGAAATATTAATGAACTATGTAAATAGTCATGCTCAAAAGTTGTGTAAAAATTTGGAGATACGATTATGATTGCACATGATTGAGGTAATAATAGCTGTATTCTTAAAAGATAAAAGTGGAATAAAATTATAAGTTTATATAGAGGATCGTTGTATGTAATAGAAGAAAAACGGGACAAAATCAAGATATATGAAATTATAAAAAAAAAGTGGTATAGGCTAAGATGCTTCAGTTCCGCCACGGGGTGGCCAAGAAACGCAGGAATCATATATGTACCATATAGAGAAACGATAACAATTTTATCATTCAAAATCAGAAATTATTAGTTTAACAATTTTAAATGTTATATATATATATTAGTTCAGAAAATTAATAAAAATAGAGCCCTAGTAGTATGTAATAGATCACAGGGTATTAGGTACTATAATCATGAAGTCTTTAAGTCTTTATATAGTCTTAAAATAAAGAAAGTTGCAACTTAAGAACCATAAAATCGGCGTACATTATGCATTTTCAACCAATGGTAGTAAAAAAAACCAATTGTGAAATAATAGCCAAAAAAGGATTATCGGTTAAATTAAAATATACTGAAAGAGTTACAATAATTGATAAGTATAGAATAGTTTTAAATTACAACAATAATAGGGTTAATCGAGACTTTAGGTGAGAGCACTGCATTGAGGAAGTTTGACGGACAAAGTGGCAGCGAGAAAAATTACTATTGAGTTTAATTCAATTGGTTATTATAATATTTCTCAGCCCGATGGGTCATCAGATATGTAGATGGTTTAAAAAAAACGTCGGAAGTAGGTAAACATTAGCCAAGGTAAGAATGGAAAGTTCAATCGTTCTATAACTTGATATGTTCAATCGTTTCCTAAACTAAAATCTAAGCCTGATTGGACGGCAGCAAATAGGTCAAAGACCGGATGTCAAACGTGTTGGGACACGTTCAACCTTCAAAGTAAAACTGCACCAGAACTATCAACTGAAGCGCTATATTCAATCTGGGGATTCATATAGAGAGACAGCATACAAATAGTAGAAAATTAAGAATAATTACTGTATTAGGGTTTTTTTTGTGTGCGAAAACCTACAAGAAATTTTCCAGCATGAGAAGACTAAAGTCTAGAAAATGTAGTAAGACCTACAATATTTTTAGCAATTAATCATTTTCTTTACGGGCGTTACTGCGGCAAAAAATATGCAGTACTAGAATAATATGTTTAAAGTATTCGCACAAGCTTCGTAGAGCTCACCATAGTAATGATAAAATTAATAATATAATATTGTAACAAAGTATTCCAGCACTACGCTCAATCGTCTCTCAAAAGACAAGAGTAATAGCAATAGCCAATATGAACAAATGAATTTAAATAAAACGAAACGAGAACCTCACATTTCAATCAACATTTTCGTATTACTTTAGAGTACGTGCATTAAATTTATTTCACCATCCTTAAAACAAATGCTATATTACAGTTACAGCTATATTACAATATACTGTAAACTGAAATTTACACTAACGTAGTTTATACAACGCTTAAGATCACTGCTCAGCAAAACTGTCACGAAAACTTCATCAGGAACAGGTGTGGTTAAAAGACATAATTTAAATACAACCGAGAATTAAGCGACCTTAATTTAAAGTTACTATAGAAATCATAGCGGACATCACCTAAATGTAAATATACGCTTTCGATTCAGTAAACTTCATTTTCAATAATAACACAACAATCAGAAGGAAAACCATACGCAAACAACTATGCACCCAATTGAGAGTAATTATCAGGAAGAGGTGTAGTTAAAAGACATCATTTAAATACAAGCGAGAACTAAGCGACTATAATAGCGCTCCAAGCGATATCTTTAAGAACCAACCTACTTCCTTACCGACACCTCGGTATTTTTATAATTTGAAAGTTGAAAATTTGTAGTTTTTGGGCATAATAAAATCAAAGCTAGTATTACCCTGGTGAAATAACCCGCTCTCAATGCATCGAATCACCGTCGTGTACATGAAGATGTTCATGTTCGTATGAAATACAATATTTCTATCAAACACGGGTGTAGTTGTAAGAGATCAATTAAACACGAGCGAGAACTAAACCTGCAAGATCTACGTTACCCAAACGGTGATATATGCTCACACGGCTGAACTACGTTACCGACAAATCTATATTTTTTACCTTTTTTATAGTTTAAAAGTAAAAAAATCGTAGTTTTATGATTTTCCCTAAATTGAAACATCTCAAAGAATGTCCATGCCAAATTTCAAGTCTCTATCTTAAACGGTCGCTTCAGGACATTACTATCATCAGTGAGTCAGTCAGTTACACATAGGGCTGTATATATTATAGACTCGCCTACGGCTCGATGGGGCTTCGCCCCATGCCCCTTGGGGGTTGCCCTAAATTCGTAAATTAATAAGAAGTCAAATTGTTAAACAGGTTAGTTCCAACCGAAGAACGGGTCAATTTAAGATCATCAGTGAGTGAGTAAGTCAGTCAGTCAGTTACTATGGGGCTGTATATATTATGTAAATATTCTAGGTGTTATGCTTGATGGAGGGTCCAACCCAATAATTGGTAGCCCCAATTCCGTAAATTACTGTCAAAACCTCATACAATGAACAGGCTAGTTGAGGGCTCAACTCCAACGACAGTAACAGAAGCCGCCAATACACACTACTCACAATAAATAATACAGTAATAAGCTTTTAAATTTGCCCACGGCTCATGGTTTAATCCCACTCCCTAGCTTCCCTTAGTTCATTAAAAAATATAATGGAGTTGTGAAATATTAATGAACTATGTAAATAGTTATGCTCAAAAGTTGTTGTGTAAAAATTAGGAGATACGATTATGATTGCACATGATTGAGGTAATCGCTGTATTCTGAAAAGATAAAAGTGGAATAAAATTATAAGTTTATATAGAGGATCGTTGTATGTATTAGAAGAAAAAAGACACAAAATCAAGATATTTGAAATTAAAAAAAAATGGTTTAGGCTAAGATGCTTCAGTTCCGCCACGGGGTGGCCAAGAAACGCAGGAATCATATAGGTACCATATAGAGAAACGATAACAATTTTATCATTCAAAATCAGCAATTATTAATTTAACAGTTTTAAATGTTATATACATATTACTTCAGAAAATTAATAAAAATAGAGCCCTTGTAGTATGTAATAGCTCACAGGGTATAAAGTACTATAATCATGAAGTCTTAAAGTCTTTATATAGTCTTAAAATGAAGAAAATTGCAACTTAAGAACCATAAAATCGGCGTACATTATGCATTTTCAACCAATGGTAGTAAGAAAAACCAATTGTGAAATAATAGCCAAAAAAGGATTATTGATTAAATTAAAATATACTGAAAGAGTTACAATAATTGATAAGCATAGAATAGTTTTCAATTACAACAATAATAGGGTTAATCGAGACTTTGTGTGAGAGCACTGCATTGAGGAAGTTTGACGGACAAAGTGGCAGCGAGAAAAATTACTATTGAGTTTAATTCAATTGGTTAGTTTAATATTTCTCAGCCTGATGGGTCATCAGATATGTAGATGGTCTTAAAAAAACGTAGGAAGTAGGTAAATGTTAGCGAAGGTAAGAATGGAAAGTTCAATTGTTCTATAACTTAATATGTTCAATCGATTCCTAAACTAAAATCTAAGCCTGATTGGACAGCAGCAAATAGGTCAAAGACCGGATGTCAGACGTGTTGGGACACGTTCAACTCTTCAAAGTAAAACTGTACCAGAACTATCAACTGAAGCGCTATATTCAATCTGGGGATTCATATAGAGAGACAGCATACAAATAGTAGAAAATTAAGTTAAAATTACTGTATTAGGTAATTTTTGTGCGAAAATCTACAAGAAATTTTCCAGCATGAGAAAACTAAAGTCTAGAAAATGTATTAAGACCTAATATATTTTTAGCAATTAATATAGAAATCAAAGCGGACATCACCTGAATGTAAAGATACGCTTTCGATTCAGTAAATTCATTTTCAATAATAACACAGCAATCAGAGGGACAACCATACTCAAACAACTGTGCGCCCAATCGAGATTAATTATCGGGAAGAGGTGTAGTTAAAAGATATCATTTAAATACAAGCGAGAACTAAGCGACTATAATAGCGTTCCAAGCGACATCTCTAAGAACCAACGTACTTCCTTACGACACCTCGTCTTTTGAGAATTATTTATAATTTGATAGCTGAAAATTTTTAGTTTTTGGGCATTAATACTATCTAGAACAAAGCGAGAATTGCTGAAATAACCCGCTCTCTATGCTGAAAAACACCGTCGTCTAATCAAGACATACATGCAAACGTAATTCAATAATGGTATCATACACGGGTGTAATTGAAAGAGATCATTTAAACATGAGCGAGAACTAAACCTGCAAAGTGATCTACGATACCACACGCGGTGATATACGCTGATACGGCTGAACTACGTTACCGACAAATCTATATTTTTAACCTTTTTTATAGTTTAAAAGTAAAAAAGTTGTAGTTTTATGATTTTCCCTAAATTGAAACATCTCAAAGAATGTCCATGCCAAATTTCAAGTCTCTATCTTAAACGGTCGCTTCAGGACTTTAAGATCATCAGTGAGTCAGTCAGTTACACATGGGGCTGTATATATTATAGACTCGCCTACGGCTCGATGGGGGCTCCGCCCCCATGCCCCCTCAGGGGTTGCCCCTGAGTAGTTAAAGCCCAAATTAGAGTCGTCGTTACGTCATAGATATATCTTTCATAGTTATAATTTGAATGCCAGAGCTCAAAGTTCAAGATTTCATAAAAGCTTAGTGTTAATTTGGGGGATACATAGTGTTACTTGGAGATTAAAAGTAAAAAGCAATTATAAAATAATTATTATCTTAGCTTTTTACAGGCTACGAGACTATCTTCAATTTATATGTGAGAATTTTTTGATATTTAAAGAATGGTAAAAGAATCGTTGAGGGACATTACGTCATCGCGCAACTAAGAACTTGGTGCAATGAAAAAAGTACAAAAATATCGAATTATCATTAAATTTGAATTAAATGTGTTTAAAGATCTATTTTTGTAAAAAAAATTATTTGTTCACTTGAAAAGAACTTAGCCATTACAAATGTTCAAATATGCTACAAATTTAAACCTGAAAGGTAGAGAAACGGTTAAAACAAAACTTATGTGTTAAAAAGTTGTGGGATCACGCATCTTGGTTACTTAGCGCAAATAAAGGAAATAACGTATAAAAATTAAGAAAATCTTGTTAATCAATAATTAAGTCTAAATTATTAAACTGGTTAGTACCACCGAAGTAGTGGACTGCCAATTTAACTTTACTCACAATTAATACTAATAAAAAGTTTGAAAATTGCTTATGGCTTTTTTCTTTTTTCCCTAGTTTCTTAATTCATAAAAAAACTGTCCCCACTTAGGAAAATAAATAAAAAAATTCTAAACATTTCCAAATCGATGCAAAAGTTCACATTAATAACTGTAAACAAAAATGCCTTGCTTGGATAAAATAAAACTATAGGTGCATGGTGGTAATAATAATAAAAATAATCGGCCTGTAAAATTCACCAATAAAAATGGAAAAACTTGTTTTAGATAAAGAGTGTTGATATTGACAATGGTTTTGTCAAATCATGACTTACGAAAACTTATAAAATAATTGTTTATTCTTAGGCCTCCTTAGACAGTAGATCTAGGTTCTTGTATAAAGAAAAAAAACATTTGGGGAAATGAACAAATATTTATATATGTAATGTACAGCAATATCTCACCTAAAATAATCAAAACCTTCAATGGGATTATTTTAAATATAAGTAATTGTAGGGATAGAATGGAGTTGTGAAATAATAATGGACTATGTAAATATTCTAGATATCATGCTTAAAAATTGATATGTGTTAAAATTTTGGCCACATGATGTAAGTAGTTGGTGTATTCAAAATGAATAAAAGTGGAATAAAATTATAAGTTTTAATTGAGGTACGCTGTATATAATGAAAGACAAAAAATACTTAAGAAAGATATTAGAAAATTTAAAAATCCACCGATAATGAGTTGCAGGTGAGGCCCACCGAAGAACTGCCCGCTAAGACAGTAAGAAAACCGGCTAATACGAAAATCGCCTGTAGATCGTTTTTTAAAACCACATCCTAGTTCTCCTTAGTTCGTAAAAAAATTGAGAATTGTGAAATCATGATCGTATATGTAATGTACAGCAATATCTCACCTAAAATAATCAAAACCTTCAATGGGATTATTTTAAATATAAGTAATTGTAGGGATAGAATGGAGTTGTGAAATAATAATGGACTATGTAAATATTCTAGATATCATGCTTAAAAATTGATATGTGTTAAAATTTTGGCCACATGATGTAAGTAGTTGGTGTATTCAAAATGAATAAAAGTGGAATAAAATTATAAGTTTTAATTGAGGTACGCTGTATATAATGAAAGACAAAAAATACTTAAGAAAGATATTAGAAAATTTAAAAATCCACCGATAATGAGTTGCAGGTGAGGCCCACCGAAGAACTGCCCGCTAAGACAGTAAGAAAACCGGCTAATACGAAAATCGCCTGTAGCTCGTTTTTTAAAACCACATCCTAGTTCTCCTTAGTTCGTAAAAAAATTGAGAATTGTGAAATCATGATCGATTATGGAAATATTCTAGATATTATGGTATATGGAGGCTCCACCCCCTTTCCAGAAATTAGTTGCCCCTATTCTTTAATTGCCGTAAAAATCTCAAGCACTGAACATGGTAGTTGAGGCCTCCACCCCATAACCCTCGTTGTAATTTTGTTTGATACTCTAACTGTACTGATTAGGGTTATGAGTGTGGGTTTATGTGTAGTTTCTATGTACCTATTATACCTGAGTACTAGTACAGATTTTAAGTTAAACTTGTTAATTTTGTTTGATACTCTAACTGTACTGATTAGGTTATGAGTGTGGGTGTATGTGTAGTTTCTACGTACCTACTATACCTGAGTACTAGAATAGATTTTAAAAGAAACTATACTGTAGTAAACTAGTCGTCAGGGGATGTGACGCCATGCCTTGCCTCACCCTCCTAGCGCAAAAAGTATGAAAAAAATATCTGGATAAAATGGATGAAAATGTAGGATGGCTAAGCTAAATAAACTATTTTGCATAAACTAATTATTATATAAACTATTATTTAAATGAAAAAATAAATACCGTCAGAAAAAAATAGGACAACATGAACAAACTGTTATGAACCCGCTACAGGCTAATCACAAAAATACTATTCGATGCAAAATAAAAATGTATGTTATAATTTAAGAATAATTATTATAAATACTACTCATAAATCCTGTTGGAGTTACAGGGATAATTCAAACATTAGTTAAAAATTAGAAATTTACCTCGATTCGTTGGAAACCAAAGTTTTAGGTCAGTAAGTAACAAACAATGTAAAAAATCGCTAAGCAACAACAAACAATTCAAAACAATCAGTTACCTAACAATTAATTGTAAAACAACAGTATGGCCTAACAGGTAGAATAAAAGGCATTCATAACACTTATTTTTTTTGTTTGGTATGTACTTCCCCACTCACTCATCAGGGTATCAGAAATTCATCAAATGTCGGTAAAGTAGATTTAGTTCTCGCTTGGGAATTACTGTGTAGTAAGTGATATATGGGTGATATAACTAAACTTCGCTTAATCTACTTTACCGACATTTTCTGATACCCCGATGAGTCAGTTACACATTCGGGAGTATATAATTTAGACTCGCCTACGGCTCGATGGGGCTTCGCCCCATGCCCCTTAGGGGTTGCCCTAAATTCGTAAATTAATAAGAAGTCAAGTCGTTAAACAGGTTAGTTCCAACCGAAGAACGGGTCAGCCAAGACAGTAACAAAAGTGTCTTATACACACTACTCACAATCAATAATAATAAAACGCTTTAAAAATCGTCTACGGTTTTTAAACCCCATTCCTAATTCATCTTAATTCGTAAAAAAATATAATTGATAGTTGTGAAATAATAATTAACTATGTAAATAATCTAGGTATTATGCTCAATATCGGTATTTTAGAAAATTTTTTTATACGAATATGACTGAATTAATTGACGTATCATGAAAAAAGAAGTGAAATAAATATTTCAGCTTCAATTTAAGTAGGTTGTACTAAAAAAGGCAAAAGAAACATATTTGTAAGTACAAAAATGTAATTTAAGTCAAGATGATTGTTGCTGTGTTTAATGAAAAGAAGTTTAAAACAAAGAGTTTAAATGTAGTTGTGGTTGTTGCTATGAATATAATTAGTAGTGGTAATTACAATAATAAATGTTTCTCTGTTACTTAGCCAGTTTTGGAGTTGCAATCGTGGATGAAGTGACATAATCCCCTGCCTCACCCAACTCAAATGAGAAATTAAAAACTTCAGGAAATAGATTACAAAGGTTTAAATCAAAGAAACAACGAATAAAATTTAAATCAATGAGCGAAAACAATAATCAAATAACATGAAAACAAAATTAAAGGAAAATAATAAAAACGGGGTGGATCCGCGAAAGACCCCTACTATTAGAAAACATTTTACTGTTTGTTAAAATATGAAATTGAGAGTTGTGAAATAATAGTTATTAAATAAAGTTATTAAATAAATGTTCTAGTTATTGTTGTGGCTTTTGTTAAAGTTCTAGTGGTATATAACTTTAATTAAGGCGCTGTGGAAAGAATGGGAGTGGAATAAGAGTTATGAATTTTCATTGAAATAGGTTGTATTTTATGAGTTGCAAAATAAGTTGAAATTTGTTTAAAAGTATAGTTTAGGTCAAGATGTTTTGAGCTCAGGTGTTGTGAGTTCATTGTAGTACGTCAAGTAACAATGTTTCTCTGTTAGTTAGCCAGCGCTTAAAGTTGCAATCTGGTGTATCCAGTTCCGCCACGGGGAGGCCGAGAAACGTAGGAACCATATATGTACATATTTACAAATCAATAATAAATATAAACACCGGGCAGTTTGATACGCAGCAACCCTAGCCTCTGCGATATATTTACAAATCTTAAAACTAAAATCACACCGGGGAGTGATCTGCTCACAAACCTTAAAACTAATGTACAAAAAAATAAACAGGGACTTTTGATAGGCAGGCCCCCTATCGTACTGCCATAAACAGTCTAAATCCAACGGGGAATTTTGATAATGCAGGCCCCCTAGCTTACTGCTGAGTCAAATAAGGATTTATCGAAGGAGTTCGTCATATACAATGTTCTTTGCATATGCGACTCCTTCGCGGATCCTATCGGGATTTACCAGAACAGCAATGTTGTCTGGATGTCGAACTCTACTGAGTAAGACGTACAACTGACCATGCGTGAAACAGTCCGTCCGAAGATCAACACCAACTGACTCTATTGTTTGACCTTGGCTCTTGTGCCCTGTCATACAATAGGCCAACATCAACGGAAATTGACGTCGACGAACTTTTAACGGCGATCCCTCGACAAATGGAAAAGTGAATTGTATTCGAGGGATACAAATCGGTTCCCTTTGTCCAGGAAGTCGGACTGTGACCAAGCGGTTGCTGATCGCAGTCACAATGACTTTTGTGCCGTTAACAAGTCCTTCAGCGATGTTTAGGTTCCGCATAACGAGGCACACGGAACCAATCTTCAGACGGAGGACATGGTCAGGGACGCCTTTTCCAGTAGCCTGGTTCAGAAGTTGAATATCGACATCCAGTCCATCATCGCCTTCTTTGTCAGCAGAGTCAGCGCTTCTCAGCTCGTAAATGTTCCCGTCTAAGGAGTTTAAGACGATATTGTTAATCTCCTTGACATTCACAATTACCGTTGAGAGAATCGCTCTCTGCGCACAAAGATCCGGATCCAATAGGTAATTTGGAGGAAATACAAAACTGATCAAATCGGGCAGGGTAGTAAAATGTCGAATGCCAATTAAAGGGATAAGCATTTGACAATCCCTACCCTCACCAAAAGAGCTGGAACGAATAGTTCCGTTGCCCACCTCAAGGAGAAACTCTGAGTAGGCAGAGGACTGACAAGTCCTATGAGGTGTCGTCAAAGAGAATGTTTGAAAGTGTCGCCAAAGATGCGACGCCCGGAGTGATATACAGGCAACGTCAGATGGCGTACGAGCCTTCACCACGACGGGCGCGATCTGGCGGAAGTCCCCCGAGCAAAGAATGATCTTACCTCCAAATGGCACATTTGAGTTCATTAAATCCCTCAGAGAACGGTCAATGATCTCAAAGATAAACCTATGTGCCATTGGAGCCTCATCAAAAACTATGAGCTGTGCGGCTCTGATGAGCTCTGCTCGTTGAGACCCATTGGTGACACTCCAATAGCCGGTGCCATCCCCAAGATCGAGTGGAATCTTAAACATGCTATGGGCAGTTGTACCCCCCGGCATGTTTCCAGCAGCGATCCCGGAGCTGGCCACAGCAAGAGCCACTTGACGGCAACCTCGAACATATGCGAGAATGACGAGGATAAGCGACGTTTTCCCATACCCACCAGGACCATCGAGGAAAATGAGTTTGGACTGTCTGTTTTCCTGACGATTCTGGAGGAGGGAACACACATAATCAAAAACGCGTTTTTGGTCCTCTGACAGTTTGGGAACCCACTCTTCGACAATCGACCGCTGATTATTGTCCCCGAAGATGAGGAGTTCTCTCCCCAACTCCGTCGTGTCGTCACGAACATCAGGGAGGCCGTGATCCACCAAACAAGAGCCCTGACGCCTAAGTTTACGGTCAATTTCGATAAGTGCGAGTTTGACTGCCAGGTCCGAATCGTGCGGGTTCCGTTCTAAGTGGTCTTCGCAAAGTGAATCTCGGAAAACATCCCACAAAAGAGCAGCGGGAGCTCCCATATTGCAAAGGATCACAAAGAACGAACGCAATCTAGGGCCAACCATAAATTGGGCTGCTTCACGCAAGGCATACTGATATTCTTCCTCGTCCTCAACCAGGCCGAGCTTACGAGCTACTTCCTGGAAAGTATGGCAATTTCCACCACGAGAAAGAAGATCAGCATACCCACGACAAGGAATTAGCATTAGAAGTAAACGAAGATAGTACAGCTCACTTCTGCTGGGAGAGACCCAAAATAGACGACACACTTTTTCTCCACGCTGGCGCGCTGTGATAAAGTGTTTACCGTCGGGATGGTCGAATATTTCGCCGTTGGCAGGACGTTTAGTGTGCACAATGTACTTTTCATAAAAAGACTGATAAGTAAGATTGTCAAATTCGGGGTTCTGAGGACGATCGAAGTAAACAATTAACCTAGAGCTAGCTCTGGAAGTAGCGTCTTCCAGTTGGTCTGGTCGAAAACATACAACCTGTTTCCCTTCCAGGTGAACTGGGAGACACTCAACGGTTGGCTCAGACACTGAAATAGGAAACCCCAGAAGTCTCCAACATGCGTCACTAGCACCGACCATTCTCTTCGTCACGTAATGATCTACCTCATCATCTTGCTTACTGAAGGGAGTCACAGTGACGTTTTGCAGGGAACCTCCCTTCATAAGATATTTGAAGAGGTATTTTATTACGCGGCGAGTAGAAGCTAGCTCTAAGTTAATGTGTGCTTCGTATTTCAGCAACAAGGCCGGGTTATAGGGTACAACCCATCCGTCATGTACGCCAACTTGTCTTTTACGTGACGTTATGAAGCCCTTATTATTATAATCCCGTTTATATTGGACGAACCCTCTTTCATCAACGTGTGTAGTTTCACACGAGGGCTTAGGGAAGAACTTTGTGCAATAACCCTTAGCAGAGTCCCAGCAAGGAAAGTCAGTTCGATGATCAGTACCACATGGGCCGTGAACCATGTGTTTCAGAACCAACTCTCTTAGCCGGCCTCCGGCTTCTTCCTCCGAGGGAATATCTGCGCGGATTAGCGAGTCAATTTCGGATGCTTGGACTGGTCCGTCTCCGTTAATCTTGAATACGATGTGGGCGTGAGGAAGGCCCCTCATCTGCATCTCGATAACGTAGACGAAATAGACCGCACGTCCGAACATGGCCCCACTTCGCAGATCTCGGAGGAGTTCCAGAAGTTTAATGCGGAAGACTCTGCAAGCAGTGCTAGGGTCACTGCGCCCACCCCCGCGAGGACAAGCTTTCTTGTTTTCCTCCCAAGTCGCGCTGTATGTAAATGTTAGAAAGAAAGTGGGGGAGCCCAGACGACAAACTAGAGCCATGGCATGCTCATAATGGACTTTCATATATCTGGGACCCCCTGTAAATGTACTTGGGAGGTAAACCTTTCCAGCTTGTGCCCCACCCTCGCCCTGGACAGTTTCGTCGTTGGCTATGTCTTCCAAGACTTGTCTACCTGTACGACTACCACGTTGAACATCAAGGAGTTCATCCAATGGCCCTATCCGCATGGCATTGGAAGTTGGTTTGGTCTGGGAAAATTTTATGAAACGAAGTTTTTCTTCCTCATACCTCGCATACATCTCAACCTGCCAAGCTTGAGAAAGACGGCCGATATGAGAGAAGCGAGGTTCGGAAAGGAGAAGACAACGTGTGTAGTTGTATTGAGTGAGCTTTTTCCCACTATTGTCAAGAAGACCAATATGCCAACCCAATGTACCTTGCGGATAGAGCAAAGGATATTGGAAGGGTTCCATCAACGGACTTAAAAGGTCTATGGACGTTGGCCTGTCATCGCCTATTTTCCAGATGGTTAATTTTCTGGGTTCATTAACTGTTTCTTCTGTGCTGAGGACAGCGTGAACCTCAACGCCCGTTTGTCGGTCACCAAGAACTGGGCCATGAGTCGCTCGGGTGGTCAGTTCGAAATCCAAATGAGCAGAGACAGACGGCTCATTGGCTAATCGACGAAAATCTTGGACGAATGGATTACAAGAATCTAGGAAACTGGTAATCTCATCGATCACTTCGCCATCGAGAGACCTACCCATAGCAATATTTTTACGTTCCTCGCCGTCATCTATGTACAGTCGAGAACGATTGACTAACTGGATATGCCGAGACTTAGTAACGAACTTCTGACCCGGAGCGGACAAATTGTATACATGATGGTACATACGACCTTCAATTTTGAAGAAAGCGAGACCACTTGGATGCCGGTATCCACCGGGCACCTCAAGAGCACAGAAAGCGAATAGGTCGTTGTAAGCCCTTGCCCGTTCAAGAAATCGACGGTTAGAATAGAATGCTGCTTGAAGGGGAGGCAATCGAAGGACATTGTAAGCTCCATCTCCACAGCACCATTTTTTTCTATCACGTTCTTCATCAAACAACCTTGCACCACATAAAGGACACCTGTAAATATCGTCCGCCCAAAGACTAACTTTGTTTAATTTATAAGCTGTAATGTGATCGAATAAATCTCCATTCCAGCTGGCCATTGGACCATGTTTGTTGATGAGATGACTAAGTGAAGCAGGCAAATGTCTAAGCTCTTTGACTAATGGATTTTTCAATCGAAAAATCTGAACTCTCTGACGCGAAGCTTCGGGGTGGAGCTGGTCATATCGCTTCACAGAATCCCGATGTACTTCAGGATGCTGTTGAGTGTAGAGACTAACAGCAGCCCTGTGTACATCGGGATGCCGTTGAGAATAGCGTTCAACAGCAGCCCTGTGTACATCGGGATTCCGTTGTGAATACCGTTCAACAGCAGCCCTGTTTACATCGGGATTCCGTTGTGAATACCGTTCAACAGCAGCCCTGTTAACTTCAGGGTGTTGTTGACTGTATTTCTGGACCGCATCCCTACGCTTCTCACGATTTTTCTCGACATATCTTTTCTTTGCCTGCTCCAATTGTTCTTCAAGGGTGGTCGAGAGAACTTTAGGCCGCCCACGCTTAGTTTTCTTAGGTCGCCCTGGTCCCCTTTTAACGACTGGGTGGTCAACTGGAATATCTTCCGATTGAAGAACTGCATGTGTTTTTGAATCAGTCCGCTCGATAGATCTTTGGAATGTAAGTTTAGTAATATTATACTGGCTTTCAATTCCACCTAGTGCAGAATTAGCAAGTAGCAGAGAAGCGAGTGATAAATAGTTTTCGCAGACAAAGAGACGTGCACGGTTTTCACAATCGTTTGAGCTGTGACGACGCTCCTCGTCTACTCCATGAGAGTCAAAAACAAACAACATGCCATCATCACGCCAAAAGGCTACTGTATTCATCTGTCCCGTAAACAGAAAACCGCCGATCGAATCAGTAGATAAAATGCCTTCCAAAATGTTTGACAAATGACGGGCCGAGTTAGACAACTCATTCGCAGATAGTGGATAAAGACCATTGCATACGTACGATATGTCAGCAATTTGGATTTTTTCGCCCATAATAATAACATCTCTAACTAGGTCTTCGGGAAACAGATACCTATTACTGATGCAATTCACACGACGAGACTGTCTGTATAAACTGTCACCCGCCATGAGAATTCCATCAATAGTAGGTGAAGAGAATTCACCATGTAGGTAATTCCAAGCAAGCGCACATGCTGCATTGGCAACACATTGAACATTATTGCTGTAGGAATCGAAGCGGATATCACCTTGATGAAAAGATCCGCTTTCAATACAATAAAATTTAGTAGACATTCCAACTAATGAAAAACAAAATACTAAAGTCGCCAATAACAGAACACACTCACGAGGATTTCATCAGTAAGAGGTGTAGTTAAAAGACATCTATTAAACACGAGCGAGAACTAAAAATGCTAAGTGATCTACGATACCACGCGACGTTATACGCTGATACGGCTGAACTACGTTACCGACAAACCTATATCTTTTACCTTTTTTATAGTTTAAAAGTAAAAAAAGTTGTAGTTTTATGATTTTCCCTAAATTGAAACATCTCAAAGAATGTCCATGCCAAATTTCAAGTCTCTATCTTAAACGGTCGCTTCAGGAATTTAATATCATCAGTGAGTGAGTCAGTCAGTCAGTTACACATGCGGCTGTATATATTATAGACTCGCCTACGGCTCGATGGGGGCTTCGCCCCCATGCCCCCTTAGGAGTTGCCCCCTAGTTTGAATTAATAAAAAGTCAACTTTGAAATAGTTTAGTTCTACAGAACTGGACAGCCAAGACAGTAACCAAACCGTTTAATACACACAATTCACAATCAATAGTAAAAAGCTTTGATAATCTCCTATGAATCGGTTTTAATACCCCTTTTCAGTAAATAGTTTAAAAAATTTGAGTTGTGAAATAATAATTATTTATGTAAATATTCTAGGTGTTCAGCTGGATGGAGGGTCCAACCCAATAATTGGTTGGCCCAATGCCGTAAATTACTGTCAAAACCTCATACAATGAACAGGCTAGTTGAGGACTCAACTCCCATGGCAGTAACAGAAGCCACCAATACACACTACTCACAATTGATAATAATAAGCTTTGAAAATTGCCCACGGCTCATGGTTTAATTCCACTCCCTAGTTCCCCTTAATTCGTTAAAAAATATAATCGAGTTGTAAAATATTAATGGACTATGTAAATAGTCATGATAATAAATTGTTATGTAAAAAGTTTGAGATACGATTATGATTGGACATGATTGAGGTAATAGGTGTTTCTGAAAAGATAAAAGTGGAATAAAATTATAAGTTTATATGGAGGATCGTTGAATGTAATAGAAGAGAAATAAAACAAAAGAACATATTATTAAAATACGTAACAAAGTTACGTAAATTAATAATACGTGAAAAATATTTGAAATTTAAAATAAAAGTAGTATAGGTTAAGATGCTTCAGTTCCGCCACGGGGAGGCCAAGAAACTCAGGAATCATATATTTACCATACAAAGAAACGATAACAATTTCATCTTTCAAAATCACCAATTATTAAATGAACAACTTTAAATATTATATACTTCCCTTAAATTCTGTTGAAGTTACAGAGATATTTTACAAAGTTCAGTGAATGCAAAATTCGAACTTCAAATACAATATAACTGTAGTTAGTTCTACTAACAAGTTATATGAAATTTCAGTAATAATAAAAGTTGCATATCGTTCTTAAAATAACGATTTGAGATACGACAAAAAGTGAAAGGTCTAAAAATTTGATTTATGTCACTTATTGACAAACAATCTATACTTTAAAGTATACGTAACAGAGAAATAAGTTCATAATCAACAGATAAATCACATAATATTAGCTGGCATTAATTACAATTTTACTAAGATCATGAAAAAGTCACGTCTACATATGGTAAACCCCTCATATAAATAAATAAGTAAACATAAAAAATACATACTGGAAGGTTAGGGATCAACGAAACGTTAAATAAAGACACACAATATTTACCGGCATTGATTATGAATTATTTTTAAGTTCAATTTTTTAAGACTTTTATACTTCTAAATACAGTGAATTTGCTTTATATATTGCTGTCAAGCTAAGGTAATACAATCTTAAAGCTTATGGGGAAGCAAAATTCAAAATTCAGCAACATAGAGCTAAATTAAATAAAATGTTTTGCAGTATATGAAAGAGCAATAAAAAACTTGAATTATGAATACAACTCCCTTCTTCAATCTCTGTGTATCGACTTAGATAGTAAAATGAAATATATTCCCTAAAATCGTCTCAAATAATTTAGAAGCCAACCGTTTTTGCCGCTAGAGCATGAAAACTGAAATAACTTCACATGTCTTGTAGGAATTTGTGGTCGTTACATCTAAAAATGAGCTAAAACAACTGTAAATATCTAACACATAACATAACAATACTATGACCTGAAAATTGACGGAAGGAAATACGCCAATTTGTCGAAATATTGGTTATCAAATATCCATAATAGGATTAAAATTATATTCCTACGAGAAAATTGCCTTGGAAAAGCTACGCAAGAATCGTTACGTTACGAAATAGAATAATTTATAAAACATCTTATTTCATGAATGCGTAGGACCTCAAACTTACTGGAGTGTAATTAAATTTGTTCAGTAATATAAGTACGAGAACTAAACCTGTCAACTGAACATCACTAACTCAAACTTTCCCTAAAATCGACTCAAATAATTTAGAAGCCAACCAACCGTTTTTGCCGCTAGAGCATGAAAACTGAAATAACTTCACATGTCTTGTAGGAATTTGTGGTCGTTACATCTAAAAATGAGCTAAAACAACTGTAAATATCTAACACATAACATAACATTACTATGACCTGAACTTTTTTATAGTTTAAAAGTAAAAAAATAGTAGTTTTATGATTTTCCCTAAATTGAAACATCTCAAAGAATGTCCATGCCAAATTTCAAGCCTCTATCTTAAACGGTCGCTTCAGGAATTTAATATCATCAGTGAGTCAGTCAGTCAGTTACACATGCGGCTGTTGCCGCTAGAGCATGAAAACTGAAATAACTTTACATATCTTGTAGGAATTTGTGGTCGTTACATCTAAAAATGAGCTAAAACAACTGTAAATATCTAACACATAACATAACAATACTATGACCTGAAAATTGACTGAAGGAAATACGCCAATTTGTCGAAATATTATTTTTCAAATATCCATAATAGGATTAAAATTATATTCCTACGAGAAAATTGCCTTGGAAAAGCTACGCAAGATGAAAGAGCAATAAAAAACTTGAATTATGAATACAACTCCCTTCTTCAATCTCTGTGTATCGACTTAGATAGTAAAATGAAATATATTCCCTAAAATCGTCTCAAATAATTTAGAAGCCAACCGTTTTTGCCGCTAGAGCATGAAAACTGAAATAACTTCACATGTCTTGTAGGAATTTGTGGTCGTTACATCTAAAAATGAGCTAAAACAACTGTAAATATCTAACACATAACATAACAATACTATGACCTGAAAATTGACGGAAGGAAATACGCCAATTTGTCGAAATATTGGTTTTCAAATATCCATAATAGGATTAAAATTATATTCCTACGAGAAAATTGCCTTGGAAAAGCTACGCAAGAATCGTTACGTTACGAAATAGAACAATTTATAAAACATCTTATTTCATGAATGCGTAGAACCTCAAACTTACTGGAGTGTAATTAAATTTGTTCAGTAATATAAGTACGAGAACTAAACCTGTCAACTGAACATCACTAACTCAAACTTACTGGAGTGTAGTTAAATTTGTTCAATAATATAAGTACGAGAACTAAACTTGTTAACTGAACATCACTAAAACAGTAAATGAAAATGACTGTGTAAACTGTCACCCGAAATGGGAATTTCATCCATTACTGCAGCAAAAAATATGCAGTACTAAAGTATTCGCACAAGCTTCGTAGAGCTCACCATAGTAATGATAAAATTAATAATATAGACTAATATTGTAACAAAGTATTCCACCACTACGCTCAATCGTCTCTCAAAAGACAAGAGTAATAGCAATAGCCAATATGAACAAATGAATTAAAATAAAACGAAACGAGAACCTCACATTTCAATCAACATTTTCGTATTACTTTGGAGTACGTGCATTAAATTTATTTCACCATCCTTAAAACAAATGTTATATTACAGTTACAGCTATATTACAATATACTGTAAACTGAAGTTTGCACTAATGTAGTTTATATAACGTTTAAGATTACTGCTCTGCAAAACTATCACGAACAGGTGTGGTTAAAAGACATAATTTAAATACAACCGAAAATTAAGCGACCTTAACTTAAAGTTACTATAGAAATCAAAGCGGACATCACCTAAATGTAAAAATACGCTTTCGACTCAGTAAACTTCATTTTCAATAATAACACAGCTATCAGAAGGAAAACCATACGCAAACAACTATGCACCCAATTAAGACTAATTATCAGGAAGAGGTGTAGTTAAAAGACATCATTTAAATACAAGCGAGAACTAAGCGACTATAATAGCGCTCCAAGCGATATCTTTAAGAACCAAAGTACTTCCTTACCGACAAATCGGTATTTTTATAATTTGAAAGTTGAAAATTTGTAGTTTTTGGGCATAATACTGTTTAAATCAAAGCGAGTATTACCCTGGTGAAATAACCCGCTCTCAATGCATCGAAACACTGTCGTCTACATAGAGATGTTCATGTTTACATGAAATACAATATTTGTATCAAACACGGGTGTAGTTGAAAGAGATCAATTAAACACAAGCGAGAACTAAACGTGCAAAGTGATCTACGTTACTCAAACGGTAATATACGCTCACACGGCTGAACTACATTACCGACAAATCTATATTTTTTAACCTTTTATATAGTTTAAAAGTAAAAATATCGTAGTTTTATGATTTTCCCTAAATTGAAACATCTCAAAGAATGTCCATGCCAAATTTCAAGTCTCTATCTTAAACGGTCGCTTCAGGAATTTAATATCATCAGTGAGTCAGTCAGTCAGTTACACATGCGGCTGTATATATTATAGACTCGCCTACGGCTCGATGGGGGCTCCGCCCCCATGCCCCCTTAATAGTTGCCCCCCTAGTTTGAATTAATAAAAAGTCAAGTTTGAAATAGTTCCAAAATAACTGGACAAACAAGACAGTAACAAAACCGTCTTATACAAACAATTCACAATCAATAGTAAAAAAGTTTTAATAATCTAATATGAATCGGGTTAAATACACCTTCTTAGTAAATATTAAAAAAAAAATTGAGCTCTGAAATGATAATTATTTATGTAAATATTCTAGGTGTTACCGCTGCATGGAGGTTCCACCCCAATAATTGGTTGCCCCAGTTCCGTAAATTTCTGCCAAAACCTCATACAATGAACAGGCTAGTTGAGGGCTCAACTCCCATAACAGTAACAGAAGCCGCCAATACACTCTACTCCAATTGATAATAATAAGCTTTGAAAATTGCCCACGGCTCATGGTTTAATCCCACTCCCTAGTTCCCCTTAATTCGTTAAAAAATATAATGGAGTTATGAACTATTGATGAACTATGTATAGTCATGCTCAAAAACTTTTGTGTTAAGATTTTAGAGATACGATTATGATTGCTCATGATTGAGGTAATATGTGTATTCAGAAAAATTAAAAGTGAAATAAAATTATAAGTTTATATAGAGGATTGTATGTAATAGCAAAAAAAATTTAAAAAATAAATAAAAAAAATAGACACAACAAAGATATTTGAAATTTTAAAAAATATAGTATAGGCTAAGATGCTTCAGTTCCGCCACGGGGAGGCCAAGAAACTCAGGAATCATGTATGAACCATATATAAAAACGATAAAAATTTTATCTTTCAAAATCAGCAATTATTAAATTAACAATTTTAAATACTATATAATTTGGTTCAGAAAATTAATAAAAATAGAGCCCTAGTAGTATGTAAACGATCACAGGGTAATATGTACTATAATCATAAAGTCTTTATAAAGTCTTAAAATGTAGAAAGTTGCAACTTAAGAACCATAAAATCAGGGTACAGTATGCATTTTCAACCAATAGTAGTGAATAAAAAAAATTATGAAATAACAGCCAAAAAAGGATTATTAGTTAAATTAAAATATACTAAAAGAGTTATAATAATTGAAAAACATTGAATAGTTTTAAATTACAACAATAATAGAGGTAATCAAGACTTTAGGTGATAGCACTACATTAGGGAAGTTTGAAGGACAAGTGACAGCGGAAAAAATACTATTGAGTTTAATTCTATTGGTTATTATAATATTTCTCAGCCTGATGGGTAATCAGATATGTAGATGGTTAAAAAACGTCTGAATTAGGTAAACGTTAGCGAAGGTAATATACCAGCCAAGAGAATGAAAGTTCAATCGTTCAATAACTTTATATGTTCTATTTAATCGTTTCTTAAACTAAAATCTAAGCCTGATTGGACAGCAGCAAATAGGTCAAAGACGGGATGTCAAACGAGTGGGACACATTCAACTCTTCAAATTAAAACTGCACCAGACAATATGCAGTACTAAAATAATATGTTGGAAGTATTCAAACATGCTTCGTATAGCTCACCCCTCCCCCTAGGGGTAGCCTTAAATTCGTAAATTTAAAAAAAAGTCGAGTTTAAAATATGTTAGTTCTACGGAAGAACTGCACAGTCAAGACAGTAACAAAACCGTCAAATACAAGAAAATCACAATCAATAGTAAACAAAGCTTTAAAAAACTCATATGAATCGGTTTTTTAATACCCCTTCGTAATTATAATTATTTTAAAAGTTTTGAGCTGTGAAATTATAATTATTTATGTAAATATTTAAGGTATTATGCTGGTAAAAATATATACTTTAGATTAGACAATTTTTGCTGTGTTAGATGAAAAGAAATTTCAATTAAAAGAGTTATAGTTGTTGTTGTATCTATCATTATATTTAATTGTAGTAGTTATGGTAACAAATATTTCTCTGTTCGGTAGCTAAATATAAAGTTTTAAATTTATATAAATTTTATATATAAATAGAGATAAAATTTAAGAAAGATAATAATTAACTGTCTATTAAGTATTGTACAAAGTAATCGAAGTATGTTACGTTAAGATCACGGATCAAGCTTCACAGCAAATTTATGTAATGCGAAATTCGGCCGAAAGAAAAACCCAGTGTGAATTTGAATTAGTAATCTAAAATAAATGGAAAACGAAACGAGAACCTAACATTTAAATCACTGTTCGATTTGTTCAGTAGTTATTAAAAAATCTCAAGAACATAATTTTAATGTGTGTAAAACTATATTAAGGAACATGCTTTCAATGCAGCAAAATATGATTCCTATTGAAATGAAAGTCAGATGGACTACAATTTGATTACAGTGAGGAACACTAATGAAATCATCATCAAGATCGCAGGTGTAGTTAAAAAACATAAATTAAATACAAGCGAGAACTAAGCGACTATAATAGCGCTCCAAGCGACATCTTTAAGAACTAACGATAGGTGAAGAAATTTCACCATTAAATGAACTTCCAAATTAGCGCGCATGAAGCATTAGCTGCACACTGGGCGTTAACTACTGCAAGAATCAAAGCGGGGATCACTCAGATGAAAAAACCCACTCATTTCGGTGATACACCATTGTAAACATTAAAAATGATCTAAAAGGAAATGTGTTACAAACACGGGTGTAGTTTACAGAGATCATTTAAACACGAGCGAGAACTAAACCTTCAAAGTGATCTACGATACCACGCGGTGATATACGCTGATACGGCTGAACTACGTTACCGACAAATCTATATTTTTTACCTTTTTTATAGTTTAAAAGTAAAAAAGTTGTGGTTTTATGATTTTCTCTAAATTGAAACATCTCAAAGAATGTCCATGCCAAATTTCAAGTCTCTAGCTTAAACGGTCGCTTCAGGACTTTACTATCATCAGTGAGTCAGTCAGTCAGTCAGTTACACATGGGGCTGTATATATTATAGACTCGCCTACGGCTCGATGGGGGCTCCGCCCCCATGCCCCCTTAATAGTTGCCCCCCTAGTTTGAATTAATAAAAAGTCAAGTTTGAAATAGTTCCAAAATAACTGGACAAACAAGACAGTAACAAAACCGTCTTATACAAACAATTCACAATCAATAGTAAAAAAGTTTTAATAATCTAATATGAATCGGGTTAAATACACCTTCTTAGTAAATATTAAAAAAAAATTGAGCTCTGAAATGATAATTATTTATGTAAATATTCTAGGTGTTACCGCTGCATGGAGGTTCCACCCCAATAATTGGTTGCCCCAGTTCCGTAAATTTCTGCCAAAACCTCATACAATGAACAGGCTAGTTGAGGGCTCAACTCCCATAACAGTAACAGAAGCCGCCAATACACTCTACTCCAATTGATAATAATAAGCTTTGAAAATTGCCCACGGCTCATGGTTTAATCCCACTCCCTAGTTCCCCTTAATTCGTTAAAAAATATAATGGAGTTATGAACTATTGATGAACTATGTATAGTCATGCTCAAAAACTTTTGTGTTAAGATTTTAGAGATACGATTATGATTGCTCATGATTGAGGTAATATGTGTATTCAGAAAAATTAAAAGTGAAATAAAATTATAAGTTTATATAGAGGATTGTATGTAATAGCAAAAAAAATAAAAAAAAAATAAATAAAAAAAATAGACACAACAAAGATATTTGAAATTTTAAAAAATATAGTATAGGCTAAGATGCTTCAGTTCCGCCACGGGGAGGCCAAGAAACTCAGGAATCATGTATGAACCATATATAAAAACGATAAAAATTTTATCTTTCAAAATCAGCAATTATTAAATTAACAATTTTAAATACTATATAATTTGGTTCAGAAAATTAATAAAAATAGAGCCCTAGTAGTATGTAAACGATCACAGGGTAATATGTACTATAATCATAAAGTCTTTATAAAGTCTTAAAATGTACAAAGTTGCAACTTAAGAACCATAAAATCAGGGTACAGTATGCATTTTCAACCAATAGTAGTGAATAAAAAAAATTATGAAATAACAGCCAAAAAAGGATTATTAGTTAAATTAAAATATACTAAAAGAGTTATAATAATTGAAAAACATTGAATAGTTTTAAATTACAACAATAATAGAGGTAATCAAGACTTTAGGTGATAGCACTACATTAGGGAAGTTTGAAGGACAAGTGACAGCGGAAAAAATACTATTGAGTTTAATTCTATTGGTTATTATAATATTTCTCAGCCTGATGGGTAATCAGATATGTAGATGGTTAAAAAACGTCTGAATTAGGTAAACGTTAGCGAAGGTAATATACCAGCCAAGAGAATGAAAGTTCAATCGTTCAATAACTTTATATGTTCTATTTAATCGTTTCTTAAACTAAAATCTAAGCCTGATTGGACAGCAGCAAATAGGTCAAAGACGGGATGTCAAACGAGTGGGACACATTCAACTCTTCAAATTAAAACTGCACCAGACAATATGCAGTACTAAAATAATATGTTGGAAGTATTCAAACATGCTTCGTATAGCTCACCCCTCCCCCTAGGGGTAGCCTTAAATTCGTAAATTTAAAAAAAAGTCGAGTTTAAAATATGTTAGTTCTACGGAAGAACTGCACAGTCAAGACAGTAACAAAACCGTCAAATACAAGAAAATCACAATCAATAGTAAACAAAGCTTTAAAAAACTCATATGAATCGGTTTTTTAATACCCCTTCGTAATTATAATTATTTTAAAAGTTTTGAGCTGTGAAATTATAATTATTTATGTAAATATTTAAGGTATTATGCTGGTAAAAATATATACTTTAGATTAGACAATTTTTGCTGTGTTAGATGAAAAGAAATTTCAATTAAAAGAGTTATAGTTGTTGTTGTATCTATCATTATATTTAATTGTAGTAGTTATGGTAACAAATATTTCTCTGTTCGGTAGCTAAATATAAAGTTTTAAATTTATATAAATTTTATATATAAATAGAGATAAAATTTAAGAAAGATAATAATTAACTGTCTATTAAGTATTGTACAAAGTAATCGAAGTATGTTACGTTAAGATCACGGATCAAGCTTCACAGCAAATTTATGTAATGCGAAATTCGGCCGAAAGAAAAACCCAGTGTGAATTTGAATTAGTAATCTAAAATAAATGGAAAACGAAACGAGAACCTAACATTTAAATCACTGTTCGATTTGTTCAGTAGTTATTAAAAAATCTCAAGAACATAATTTTAATGTGTGTAAAACTATATTAAGGAACATGCTTTCAATGCAGCAAAATATGATTCCTATTGAAATGAAAGTCAGATGGACTACAATTTGATTACAGTGAGGAACACTAATGAAATCATCATCAAGATCGCAGGTGTAGTTAAAAAACATAAATTAAATACAAGCGAGAACTAAGCGACTATAATAGCGCTCCAAGCGACATCTTTAAGAACTAACGATAGGTGAAGAAATTTCACCATTAAATGAACTTCCAAATTAGCGCGCATGAAGCATTAGCTGCACACTGGGCGTTAACTACTGCAAGAATCAAAGCGGGGATCACTCAGTTGAAAAAACCCACTCATTTCGGTGATACACCATTGTAAACATTAAAAATGATCTAAAAGGAAATGTGTTACAAACACGGGTGTAGTTTACAGAGATCATTTAAACACGAGCGAGAACTAAACCTTCAAAGTGATCTACGATACCACGCGGTGATATACGCTGATACGGCTGAACTACGTTACCGACAAATCTATATTTTTTACCTTTTTTATAGTTTAAAAGTAAAAAAGTTGTGGTTTTATGATTTTCTCTAAATTGAAACATCTCAAAGAATGTCCATGCCAAATTTCAAGTCTCTAGCTTAAACGGTCGCTTCAGGACTTTACTATCATCAGTGAGTGAGTGAGTCAGTTACACATGGGGCTGTATATATTATAGACTCGCCTACGGCTCGATGGGGGCTCCGCCCCCATGCCCCCTGAGGAGTTGCCCCCTAGTTTGAATTAATAAAAAGTCAAGTTTGAAATAGTTTAGTTCCACACAAGATCTGGACAGCCAAGACAGTAAAAAAACCATCTAATACTCTAAATTCACAATCAATAGTAAAAAAGCTTTAATAATCTCTTATTAGTAGGTTTTAATACCCCTCCTTAGTAAATAGTTTAAAAAAATTGAGCTGTGAGATAAATATTATTTATGTAAATATTCTAGGTGTTATGCTTGATGGAGGGTCCAACCCAATAATTGGTTGCCCCAATTCCATAAATTACTGTCAAAACCTCATACAATGAACAGGCTAGTTGAGGGCTCAAATCCAACGGCAGTAACAGAAGCCGCCAATACACACTACTCACAATAAATAATAATATGCTTTGAAATTTGCTCACGGCTCATGGTTTAATCCCTCTCCCCCCTTAATTCGTTAAAAAATATAATGGAGTTGTGAAATATTAATGAACTATGTAAATAGTCATGCTCAAAAGTTGTTGTGTAAAAATATGATTGCACATGATTGAGGTAATAATAGCTGTATTCTGAAAAGATAAAAGTGGAACAAAATTATAAGTTTATATAGAGGATTGTTGTTTGTAATAGAAGAAAAACGGGACTAAATCAAGATATTTGAAATAAAAAAAATATGATATAGGCTAAGATGCTTCAGTTCCGCCACGGGGTGGCCAAGAAACGCAGGAATCATATATGTACCATATAGAGAAACGATAACAATTTTATCACTCAAAATCAGCAATTATTAATTTAACAATCTTAAATGTTATTTATATTAGTTCAGAAAATTAATAAAAATAGAGGCCTAGTAGTATGTAATAGATCACAGGGTATTAGGTACTATAATCATGAAGTCTTAAAGTCTTTATATAGTCTTATAATGAAGAAAGTTGCAGCTTAAGAACCGTAAAATCGGCGAACATTATGCATTTTCAACCAATGGTAGTATAGAATACCAATTGTGAAATAATGGCCAAAAAAGAATTATTGGTTAAATTAAAATATACTGAAAGAGTTACAATAATTGATAAGCATAGAATAGGTTTCAATTACAACAATAATAGGGTTAATCGAGACTTTAGGTGAGAGCACTGCATTGAGGAAGTTTGTCGGACAAAGTGGCAGCGAGAAAAATTACTATCGAGTTTAATTCAATTGGTTATTATAATATTTCTCAGCCTGATGGGTCATCAGATATATAGATGGTTTAAAAAAACGTCGGAAGTAGGTAAACGTTAGCAAAGGTAAGAATGGAAAGTTCAATCGTTCTATAACTTAATATGTTCAATCATTTCCTAAACTAAAATCTAAGCATGATTTGGACGGCAGCAAATAGGTCAAAGACCGGATGTAAAACGTGTTGGGACACGTTCAACCTTCAAAGTAAAACTGCACCAGAACTATCAACTGAAGCGCTATATTCAATCTGGGGATTCATATAGAGAGACAGCATACAAATAGAAGAAAATTAAGTTATAATTACTGTATTAGGTAATTTTTTTGTGCGAAAACCTACTAGAAATTTTCCAGCATGAGAAGACTAAAGTCTAGAAAATGTAGTAAGACCTAAAATATTTTTAGCAATTAATCATTTACTTTACGGGCGTTACTGCAGCAAAAAATATGCAGTACTAAAATAATATGTTTAAAGTATTCGCACAAGCTTCGTAGAGCTCACCATAGTAATGATAAAATTAATAATATAATATTGTAACAAAGTATTCCAGCACTACGCTCAATCGTCTCTCAAAAGACAAGAGTAATAGCAATAGCCAATATGAACAAATGAATTTAAATAAAACGAAACGAGAACCTCACATTTCAATCAACATTTTCGTATTACTTTAGTGAACGTGCATTAAATTTATTTCACCATCCTTAAAACAAATGTTATATTACAGTTACAGCTATATTACAATATACTGTTAACTGAAGTTTGCACTAACGTAGTTTATACAACGTTTAAGATCACTGCTCTGCAAAACTGTCGCGAAAACATCATCAGGAACAGGTGTGGTTAAAAGGCATAATTAAAATACAACCGAGAACTAAGCGACCTTTAAGTTACTATAGAAATCAAAGCGGACATCACCTGAATGTAAAGATACGCTTTCGATTCAGTAAACTTCGTTTTCAATAATAACACAGCAACCAGAAGGAAAATCATACGCAAACAACTATGAGCGCAATTGAGAATAATTATCAGGAAGAGGTGTAGTTAAAAGACATCATTTAAATACAAGCGAGAACTAAGCGACTATAATAGCGCTCCAAGCGATCGAAACACCATCGTCTACATAAAGATGTTCATGTTTACTTATAATACAATATTTATATCAAACACGGGTGTACTTGAAAGAGATCATTTAAACACGAGCGAGAACTAAACCTGCAAAATGATCTACGATACCACGCGGTGATATACGCTGATACGGCTGAACTACGTTACCAACAAATCTATATTTTTTACCTTTTTTATAGTTTAAAAATAAAAAAGTTGTAGTTTTATGATTTTCCCTAAATTGAAACATCTCAAAGATTGTCCATGCCAAATTTCAAGTCTCTAGCTTAAACGGTCGCTTCAGGACTTTACTATCATCAGTGAGTCAGTCAGTTACACATGGGGCTGTATATATTATAGACTCGCCTACGGCTCGATGGGGGCTCCGCCCCCATGCCCCCTTAATAGTTGCCCCCCTAGTTTGAATTAATAAAAAGTCAAGTTTGAAATAGTTCCAAAATAACTGGACAAACAAGACAGTAACAAAACCGTCTTATACAAACAATTCACAATCAATAGTAAAAAAGTTTTAATAATCTAATATGAATCGGGTTAAATACACCTTCTTAGTAAATATTAAAAAAAAAATTGAGCTCTGAAATGATAATTATTTATGTAAATATTCTAGGTGTTACCGCTGCATGGAGGTTCCACCCCAATAATTGGTTGCCCCAGTTCCGTAAATTTCTGTCAAAACCTCATACAATGAACAGGCTAGTTGAGGGCTCAACTCCCATAACAGTAACAGAAGCCGCCAATACACTCTACTCCAATTGATAATAATAAGCTTTGAAAATTGCCCACGGCTCATGGTTTAATCCCACTCCCTAGTTCCCCTTAATTCGTTAAAAAATATAATGGAGTTATGAACTATTGATGAACTATGTATAGTCATGCTCAAAAACTTTTGTGTTAAGATTTTAGAGATACGATTATGATTGCTCATGATTGAGGTAATATGTGTATTCAGAAAAATTAAAAGTGAAATAAAATTATAAGTTTATATAGAGGATTGTATGTAATAGCAAAAAAAATAAAAAAAATAATAAAAAAAATAGACACAACAAAGATATTTGAAATTTTAAAAAATATAGTATAGGCTAAGATGCTTCAGTTCCGCCACGGGGAGGCCAAGAAACTCAGGAATCATGTATGAACCATATATAAAAACGATAAAAATTTTATCTTTCAAAATCAGCAATTATTAAATTAACAATTTTAAATACTATATAATTTGGTTCAGAAAATTAATAAAAATAGAGCCCTAGTAGTATGTAAACGATCACAGGGTAATATGTACTATAATCATAAAGTCTTTATAAAGTCTTAAAATGTAGAAAGTTGCAACTTAAGAACCATAAAATCAGGGTACAGTATGCATTTTCAACCAATAGTAGTGAATAAAAAAAATTATGAAATAACAGCCAAAAAAGGATTATTAGTTAAATTAAAATATACTAAAAGAGTTATAATAATTGAAAAACATTGAATAGTTTTAAATTACAACAATAATAGAGGTAATCAAGACTTTAGGTGATAGCACTACATTAGGGAAGTTTGAAGGACAAGTGACAGCGGAAAAAATACTATTGAGTTTAATTCTATTGGTTATTATAATATTTCTCAGCCTGATGGGTAATCAGATATGTAGATGGTTAAAAAACGTCTGAATTAGGTAAACGTTAGCGAAGGTAATATACCAGCCAAGAGAATGAAAGTTCAATCGTTCAATAACTTTATATGTTCTATTTAATCGTTTCTTAAACTAAAATCTAAGCCTGATTGGACAGCAGCAAATAGGTCAAAGACGGGATGTCAAACGAGTGGGACACATTCAACTCTTCAAATTAAAACTGCACCAGACAATATGCAGTACTAAAATAATATGTTGGAAGTATTCAAACATGCTTCGTATAGCTCACCCCTCCCCCTAGGGGTAGCCTTAAATTCGTAAATTTAAAAAAAAAGTCGAGTTTAAAATATGTTAGTTCTACGGAAGAACTGCACAGTCAAGACAGTAACAAAACCGTCAAATACAAGAAAATCACAATCAATAGTAAACAAAGCTTTAAAAAACTCATATGAATCGGTTTTTTAATACCCCTTCGTAATTAGAATTATTTTAAAAGTTTTGAGCTGTGAAATTATAATTATTTATGTAAATATTTAAGGTATTATGCTGGTAAAAATATATACTTTAGATTAGACAATTTTTGCTGTGTTAGATGAAAAGAAATTTCAATTAAAAGAGTTATAGTTGTTGTTGTATCTATCATTATATTTAATTGTAGTAGTTATGGTAACAAATATTTCTCTGTTCGGTAGCTAAATATAAAGTTTTAAATTTATATAAATTTTATATATAAATAGAGATAAAATTTAAGAAAGATAATAATTAACTGTCTATTAAGTATTGTACAAAGTAATCGAAGTATGTTACGTTAAGATCACGGATCAAGCTTCACAGCAAATTTATGTAATGCGAAATTCGGCCGAAAGAAAAACCCAGTGTGAATTTGAATTAGTAATCTAAAATAAATGGAAAACGAAACGAGAACCTAACATTTAAATCACTGTTCGATTTGTTCAGTAGTTATTAAAAAATCTCAAGAACATATTTTTAATGTGTGTAAAACTATATTAAGGAACATGCTTTCAATGCAGCAAAATATGATTCCTATTGAAATGAAAGTCAGATGGACTACAATTTGATTACAGTGAGGAACACTAATGAAATCATCATCAAGATCGCAGGTGTAGTTAAAAAACATAAATTAAATACAAGCGAGAACTAAGCGACTATAATAGCGCTCCAAGCGACATCTTTAAGAACTAACGATAGGTGAAGAAATTTCACCATTAAATGAACTTCCAAATTAGCGCGCATGAAGCATTAGCTGCACACTGGGCGTTAACTACTGCAAGAATCAAAGCGGGGATCACTCAGATGAAAAAACCCACTCATTTCGGTGATACACCATTGTAAACATTAAAAATGATCTAAAAGGAAATGTGTTACAAACACGGGTGTAGTTTACAGAGATCATTTAAACACGAGCGAGAACTAAACCTTCAAAGTGATCTACGATACCACGCGGTGATATACGCTGATACGGCTGAACTACGTTACCGACAAATCTATATTTTTTACCTTTTTTATAGTTTAAAAGTAAAAAAGTTGTGGTTTTATGATTTTCTCTAAATTGAAACATCTCAAAGAATGTCCATGCCAAATTTCAAGTCTCTAGCTTAAACGGTCGCTTCAGGACTTTACTATCATCAGTGAGTGAGTGAGTCAGTTACACATGGGGCTGTATATATTATAGACTCGCCTACGGCTCGATGGGGGCTCCGCCCCCATGCCCCCTTAGGGGTTGCCCCAAATTCTTTAACTTTTGTAAAAGTCGCACATAATTAGCAGACTTCATATAAATATGAGAGTTGAGAGTTAGTATCCTTAGCCACGACAGAACCGGCTCGTAAACACTGTTCACAAGCAATTAAAATTGTTCATTAGCAATTGTTAAAAAAATGTTGTGATTGTAATGGGTGGAGATAATTTAAAACACAAAATAAATGAGTTTGTTAGTAATGAAAATATAATGGCCTACTCTTCGTTTTCAGAGGCTCTTTTCCCAAACCCCCTTCCTAATTCCCCCGAATTCTATAAAGGTTAATGGAGTTGTGAATAAATTTAACATGTAGGTATTATATAGGTATTTACTTAAAGTTGATAAACTTATCTGTAAATAAGTTTCGCATAATAAGTAAGGTATTGAGTAAGATTAGTGTCGACTTAAGTCGTAGGATAGTAATAATTAATACAATAATACAATATTGTACCTTAGGAGTTGTGGCAGGAATTTGATTGGTTTGAAAGTATTAGTTATCATTGAAGTAGATTGTAATGAAGGTGTTGAAATGGGAAGAATACGTGTAATTTATTGTATTTAACGGAAAATTATAAAATAAACATAAGAAATTTGATGAAAAAATTAAAAGGATAAACTGAATAAAAAATTTTCATTAGACCATCGAAAACAACGAAAAATTCCATTAAAACCAAATAATTTGAAAACTATTAAAAATAAAATACTATTCAGTTACCATCCTTCAATTGGTTGTATTGAAATTCCGGGGAATAACATAGCAATCCGTTAATATTGAACGTACATTGATAAAAACATATTGTGATATTGGCATTCATTACGATTCCTTCATTTCAGTTTTTAGTGAATGGTGTTAAACTTCTACATTTACCTAATTTCCTTTTAAGTTACTGTCAAGGCAAATAAAAAAAAATTCAATCTTTTCAATACAAAAATACAGTAGTTACTAACAAAATAATGTTAAATATTGGTTAAAATTCCAAATTTACCATAAACATCAAAGGCCCTATCTTTTAGCTGTAGGACCAGGACATTAAATAACAATCAAAGTATAGCAATCAGTTGCTTGATATAGTGATTCGTTCCACCTAACTTATAGTAGTTATAAAACTATAGATCACGGGGTAATAGGTACTATAATCATGAAGCCCTTATAAAGTCTTAAAATGAAGAAAGTTGCAACTTAAGAACCATAAAGTCGCGTAGAGTATGCATTTTCAACCTATAGTGTCAAAAAACCAATTGTGAAATAATAGCCAAAAAAGGATTATTTGTTAAATTAAAATATACTGAATGAGTTTTAATAATTGAAAAGCATCGAATAGTTTTAAATTACAACAATAATAAAGGTAATCGAGACTTTAGGTGAGAGCACTACATTGAGGAATTTTGACGGACAAAGTGACAGCGAAAAAAATACTATTGAGTTTAACTAAAATGTAAGCCTTATTGGATAGCAGCAAATAGGTTAAAGACGGGATGTCAAACATGTGGGACACGTTTAAATTAAAACTGCACCAGAACCATCAACTGAAGCATTATATTCAATCTGGGGATCCATATAGAGGGACAGCATACAAATAGTAGAAAATTAAGTTCTAATTACTGTATAAGTTAATTTTTTGTGCGAAAACCTACAAGAAATTTTCCAGCATTAGTTCGGCCGAAAGCGTAATCCGAGGTGAATTTGAATAAGTAATCTAAAATAAATTGAAAATGAAACGAGAATCCAACATTTAAATCTGATCTTATTGTTCAATACTTATTTAAACATTCTCAAAAACATATTTTAAGTGTGTAAAAGAATCTAATATAAGACACTGAATATAAATCAAACAGAAAGATAACAATTAACAGTCCAATAAGTAGTGTACAAAGTAATCGAAGTACATTATGTTAAGATCACGGCTCGAGCTTCACAGTGAATTCATTTAATGTGAAATTCGGCCGGAATAATCACTTTGTGTGAATTTGAATATGTAGTCTAAAATAATTGAAAACGAGACGAGAACCTAACTTTTAAATCAGTTATTACGTTCAATAGTTATTTAAAAATTCTCAAAAACATATTTATAGTGTTTAAATATAATAAGAAACACGCTTTCAATGCAGCACAATCTCTTTGCTGTTGAAGTCAGATGGAAAACGATTTGTTAAAAACGAGGAAGAATCACGTGTTCAACATCAAGAACGCAGGTGTAGTTAAAAGACATAATTTAAATACAAGCGAGAACCAATCGACTATAATAAATAGCGCTCCAAGCGACATCTTTAAGAAAGTTGATAGTTTTTGGGCATTGATGCTGTATAAATCAAAGCGAGGTTTACCCTGGTGAAATAACCCGCTCTCAATACATCGAAATACCGTCTCCTAACCAAGACGTTCATGTTTATGTAGAATATAATATTTGTATCAAACACGGGTGTAGTTAAAAGACATCATTTAAACACGACCGAGAACTAAACCTGCAAAGTGATCTACGATACCACGACCACGTGGTGATATACGCTGATACGGCTGAACTACGTTACCGACAAATCTATATTTTTTACCTTTTTTATAGTTTTAAAGTAAAAAAATGGTAGTTTTATGATTTTTCCTAAATTGTAACATCTCAAAGAATGTCCATGCCAAATTTCAAGTCTCTATCTTTAACGGTCGCTTCAGGAATTTAAGATCATCAGTGAGTCAGTCAGTTACACATGGGGCTGTATATATTATAGACTCGCCTACGGCTCGATGGGGCTCCGCCCCATGCCCCCTTAGGAGTTGCCCCCTAGTTTGAATTGATAAAAAGTCAAGTTTGAAATAGTTTAGTTCCACACAAGATCTGGACAGCCAAGCCAGTAACAAAACTATCTAATACTCCAAATTCACAATCAATAGTAAAAAATGCTTTAATAATATCCTATTAGTAGGTTTTAATACTCCTCCTTAGTAAATAGTTTAAAAAAATTGAGCTGCGAGATAAATATTATTTATGTAAATATTCTAGGTGTTATGCTTGATGGAGGGTCCAACCCAATAATTGGTTGCCCCAATTCCGTAAATTACTGTCAAAACCTCATACAATGAACAGGCTAGTTGAGGGCTCAACTCCAACGGCGGTAACAGAAGCCGCCAATACACACTACTCACAATAAATAATAATAAGCTTTGAAATTTGCTCACGGCTCATGGTATAATCCCACTCCCCCCTTAATTCGTAAAAAAATATAATGGAGTTGTGAAATATTAATGAACTATGTAAATAGTCATGCTCAAAAGTTGTTGTGTAAAAATTTGGAGATACGATTATGATTGCACATGATTGAGGTAATAATAGCTGTATTATGAAAAGATAAAAGTGGAATAAAATTATAATTTTATATGGAGGATCGTTGTATGTAATAGAAGAAAAACGGGACTAAATCAAGATATTTGAAATTTAAAAAAATGTTATAGGCTAAGATGCTTCAGTTTCGCCACGGGGTGGCCAAGAAACTGAGGAATCATATATGTACCATATAGAGGAACGATAACAATTTTATCATTTAAAATCAGCAATTATTAGTTTAACAATTTTAAATGTTATATATATTAGTTCAGAAAATTAATAAAAATAGAGCCCTAGTAGTATGTAATAGATCACAGGGTATTAGGTACTATAATCATGAAGTCTTAAAGTCTTTATATAGTCTTAAAATGAAGAAAGTTGCAACTTAAGAACCATAAAATCGGCGTACATTATGCATTTTCAACCAATGGTAGTAAAAAAAACCAATTGGGAAATAATAGCCAAAAAAGGATTATCGGTTAAATTAAAATATACTGAAAGAGTTACAATAATTGATAAGTATAGATTAGTTTTAAATTACAACAATAATAGGGTTAATCGAGACTTTAGGTGAGAGCACTGCATTGAGGAAGTTTGTCAGACAAAGTGGCAGCGAGAAAAATTACTATCGAGTTTAATTCAATTGGTTATTATAATATTTATCAGCCTGATGGGTCATCAGATATGTAGATAGTTTAAAAAAACGTCGGAAGTAGGTAAACGTTAGCCAAGGTAAGAATGGAAAGTTCAATCGTTCTATAACTTGATTTGTTCAATCGTTTAATAAACTAAAATCTAAGCCTGATTGGACGGCAGCAAATACGTCAAAGACCGGATGTCAAACGTGTTGGGACACGTTCAACCTTCAAAGTAAAACTGCACCAGAACTATCAACTGAAGCGCTATATTCAATCTGGGGATTCATATAGAGGGACACCATACAAATAGTAGAAAATTAAGAATAATTACTGTATTAGGGTTTTTTTGTGCGAAAACCTACAAGAAATTTTCCAGCATGAGAAGACTAAAGTCCAGAAAATGTAGTAAGACCTAAAATATTTTTAGTAATTAATCATTTACTTTACGGGCGTTACTGCGTCAAAAAATATGCAGTACTAAAATAATATGTTTAAAGTATTCGCACAAGCTTCGTAGAGCTCACCATAGTAATGATAAAATTAATAATATAATATTGTAACAAAGTATTCCAGCACTACGCTCAATCGTCTCTCGAAAGACAAGAGTAATAGCAATAGCCAATATGAACAAATGAATTATAATATAACTAAACAAGAACCTCACATTTCAATCAAAATTTTCGTATTACTTTAGAGTACGTGTATTAAATTTATTTCACCATCCTTAAAACAAATGTTATATTACAGTTACAGCTATATTACAATATACTGTAAACTGAAATTTGCACTAACGTAGATTATACAACGTTTAAGATCACTGCTCTGCAAAACTGTCACGAAAACTTCATCAGGAACATGTGTGGTTAAAAGACATAATTTAAATACAACCGAGAATTAAGCGACCTTAATTTAAAGTTACTATAGAAATCAAAGCGGACATCACCTAAATATAAATATACGCTTTCAATTCAGTAAACTTCATTTTCAATAATAACACAGCAATCAGAAGGAAAACCATACGCAAACAACTATGCACCCAATTGAAAGTAATTATCAGGAAGAGGTGTAGTTAAAAGACATCTTTTAAATACAAGCGAGAACTAAGCGACTATAATTGCGCTCCAAGCGATATCTTTAAGAACCAACGTACTTCTTTACCGACACCTCGGTATTTTTATAATTTGAAAGTTGAAAATTTGTAGTTTTGGGCAATATACTGTATATATCAAAACGAGTATTACCCTCCCTGGTGAAATAACCCGCTCTCAATGCATCGAAACACCGTCGTCTACATAGAGATGTTTATGTTTACATGAAATACAATATTTGTATCAAACACGGGTGTAGTTGAAAGAGATCAATTAAACACGAGCGAGAACTAAAACTGCAAAGTAATCTACGTTACCCAAACGGTGATATACGCTCACACGGCTGAACTACGTTACCGACAAATCTATATTTTTTACATTTTTTATAGTTTAAAAGTAAAAGAGTTGTAGTTTTATGATTTTCCCTAAATTGAAACATCTCAAAGAATGTCCATGCCAAATTTCAAGTCTCTAGCTTAAACGGTCGCTTCAGGACATTACTATCATCAGTGAGTCAGTTACACATGGGGCTGTATATATTATAGATATATACATATATATATATATATATATATACAATATATATATATATATATATATATATATACAGGGTGGAAAAAAAGTCTGGAAACGGTCTAATATCTTTAAAAGTATTTAAGTAATAAAACTAAAACTTTGTAAACTTATTTTGAGTGACAAAGTCTACTGCCTGAACTACTTTTTGTCCTTAGACCTCCAAGTAGGGACGGCCCATAAGGAGTCAGATGAAAATCTTAAATGTAAGCATAGGTCAATATGTACATCAAATTAAAGGTCTCTAAGAATAGGGAACAATCTCCACCCTGTTTATTGATTTTTATAGAAACTTGTTCTGTGTTGTTGAATGGGAAAATTTTCAGTAGTTTTTAAATTGTAATAGTTTTCTTTAATTTTGTCTGTCTCTTCTATTTTTTTTTCACTAATATTTCAAATAATTTAACGATTCGCATATATAGATACATTGTGTGGTTTAACTTTCCATTCCTCAAAAATAGGTTTGCACGATCTTCGCTTCTTTAGTCCAAATAGCCGAATGCTTCGTTTTTTTAAATCTGAATAATTGTTTCGTTCTTATATTTTCATTTACCCATTGGGATATGTACAATATGCATAATTGTGATTTGCACAATGTACTAATGTTTATTTGCTGCTATAAATTTAAATCTCTTGTGCCACTAATTTGTAAAAGATTCTGCAAATATTACTGATAAACTTAGACCAACTTTAATTTCTCCTGAAGATACAATTAAATTTTTACTTAACACGGACAGCTGTATTTGTACAAAAAAATGACCTAACATAATATCGTAGACTGAGTGGTGTAAGATACTGAAAAACCCGTAAAACCCTTACGGTTAATCTAATTTAGTTTATTAACCGATCATGTTTAGTTCCTAGAACTAAATAAACTCATCCCAATGAATTTCAACATCCGGTAGCAAATGTTGACTGAATTGTCTTGATGTATAAAGCAAATTGTTGCAGTTCGTCCAATATGAGCCTAATTATTAATTCCGCATGGAATTGATGGAACTGTCGGGACGTAATTTTAATCAGTAAGGACCCCAGTGCAGGCCAGCCCTTGTCTCCCATAGCAGCTTGCACTCAAACCCACTTTTCTTCGATATCATTGTATTTGAATAAGTAAGACAACAAAATTTAGTTACAATTTCGTTATATTTTAGCGAGGAGCTCATCTGTATAAAAGGAATGTAAACAAATCACTGTAAAACAATGTAACAATAATTTCAAAACCAATGCTGCACCACACAGTTAGTCAAGATTTTTGTCGTTCCGAAAGTTGTTTTTGTCGTTACTGTTGTTACTAATGAAGTTCGTGAATAGCACATCGTAAAAATTTAACATGATATCTTGTGGGCTTAAAATTACTTTTTTGTGGTTTGAAAATTATCTAATGACGTTCAAAACTGGACGTGTAACCTAATAAAACTAATAAAACACCCTCTATTATTGTTCCCTTAATATTAAACCTATTTTTTCAGTTAGATCTACAATTATTGTTTAAAACACTATAGTTTTTTCTATTGCTACTCCTACAATTCTCAACCAATTTTTATGTTTTTGGTGTCGTTGGATAGGGCTTGGCCTGTAGTTGTTTAAGCCAAAACGTTATGAGAATCAGACTAAAAAGGCTAAAAACTAAAGTGCTATCAATCATTGAGATTTTAAATTTTCCCTTTAGAGTAACATTGGAATTGGGCTGACCATATGAAACATCTGTTAATGTGGTCTGTTAATGTGCTAAGTATGGTTTTGTGATTACTGATAATTTGAATATTAGTTTGATTGAGTGTAATTGGTCTAGAACGGAATTTTTATACAGTTATTAATTATAAACGTAACATTTTAGTAATGACATGTGATAGTCAAAATTATATAACTAGATTTCGAGCAACAAGTACACTAGTTTTTATGGTTCGTAGCAACAACTAAACTAACAGTAAATACAAGTTCATCTCAAGTGAGAGGATTTTTACTTCGCTGAATCAGAGTGGTATTAATCAAGAGATCTAAGATATTGTTATGCGATGCTATTCGTAAATTGGCCAATATGAAGGCTTAAGCAAAAATTAATTACCAAACTTAAGTAACCACTTAAGACCATTCAAAGAAATTAGTGGGAGAAATTGTTACAAACTATCCCGATATGTGACAAATTTGACTGAAATGGATAAGACGGGAAATTAGGAGGAACTCGTAAAAAATGCATCTTTAACTTAATATGGCTATTGATTCGTATAAGGTACGTTCTCACCTGTCGTATTTGCTTTTTAAGATTCCATGAAATATGTTGTTAGTGTAGGAAAAGTCTTTTGATGTACAAACCTGCAAATTAGTATAATTTCTATCGTTAAAGACAATTAAAGCAGAAGTATGGCAATGCTTCGATGCTTTTGGTAAAGAAAGAAGGATGAGGTGCTTTATCTTTCATAAATTTTCAGTTTCACTGTTATATAGTTGGCAAAGAAGCAGGATTCCTTTTGTATAAAGTCCTCTAGTTCCGTTGAGCTGTGCATCATATATTCTACAAGTAAACCAAAGCAACACATTTTGCTTCCTTAATGAAGAGAACACCGTTTTCACTACGTTGCTTGATATTTGTTATAGTATCAAGAAAATTATCTACAACAATGAAATCACGATTGACAATCACTAATCACAATTGATGTAAATAATCTCCAGAACATAGAAGTTACACATGGTTTTAAAAAATCCGATATTAGTTTCATAAATCTAAAATCATAAATAATTTGTTTTATAATTGTTATTACGTTTTCGAATTTAATTAACTTAGATATGAAATATTACTAGGAAAAAATTATATAGCATTGATTTAATTTTGGGGAGTGTGTGGGCTCAGCTTTTGCAAGAGTCTTGAACAACGGAACCATCCCAAACAATGGCGCCATCGGCCTTAATAAAACTAAATCGCTTGACCAAAATTACTCTGTCAGTGGCTGAACACATACTTTTTGAACGAAACGACGATGACATGAAAGATCAAAACATATTGTTGCCGGGTATTCAATGGTTAGGAGGTCTGTTGACGTTAACATGAAAGGGAGGAGGGGGGTCAGACCAATTTTATCACCAATCGGGGACTCCCTATATCCGGAAATTTTACTACGATTAGCGAACATTTACTTTAGATGTATAGTAAATATTATTTCAAATAGATTTGACATGTTAACCAATAATGTAACTTAACCTATTTAACATTATTCGCAACTCATAATGTCTATGAAGACATTGAATGTTAAGTTTTATTCGGAGACAAATATTACTAAAGACATCATATTTATGACTAACGGTTTTCAATTGGTTACATTTGGTAACCCACAAAACTTATGATAAACTATATTTTAGACTAGTTTGACATTTATAAGATATCAACGAGTTGTTTTGTTCTCTACGCTGTTGTAAAGAAAAAAGTATCCACTAAAATTAAACAATACAGGCAGATTGCACTGGGTGGAAACAATTAGGCTGGTTGGTCTTCAATGCGTCTGGTCAATCCTAATGAAGAAATAATTTTAATTAATTTACAACTCAGACAACATGTACATTTTCTTTTATTTATATTGTACAACACATGATTTAAAACAGATGTAAATAATATTGAATAAACATAACAGTCTATTATCTCTCATCAAACGCATCAATTCATTTTTTCTATTTATTTAACTTTGCCTATTTACTTTAAGTCAAACAAATCACATAAGTACAAGGAAATGGAGCATGTTGAATCATCGCTATGGAACATCAATTCATTTAGATGTCCAGAATCATTATCACCATCATTTACTATTATATACACATTTACTAAAACCAATGAAACCGCATTTAATTAAGAATGGCTCCAAGAACAGATTTCAAACCTGAAACTTATACAAGACTATTGAAGATCATAAAATCAAGATTTATTACCATCCAAACCGCTGTTGATGAAATACACTCACAGGGGGAAAAATCAGCGCAATGCAGAGGAAACGCTTGAAGTCATACAAGACCGAAGTCGAAAAAAAGTGGACTGACTACGACCAAGTCTTCCAGAGGGCCATTTCATATGGAGAAGTTGACGCACTTACTGACGAAATTCTCGCTGCGAATAAGAATGAACTAGGAGATCTATACATCGACATCGCATCGACCATCGATCTGTTTGAACCTACCGTTGATCCTCAATCTCACTCTATCGACAACGGTACAGGTATAACCCAAAACCGCAAGTATGTCACTTAATTATCACTCCACTGCCCGTCTACCAAAATGTGAACTGAAAAAATTCAGTGGCGACTTGTCAAATTGGACAAAATTCATAAACTTGTTTCACACAACAATTCATATGAATAAATCACTGTCCAATGCCATCAAGTTTCAATACTTACTAAGCGTTTTGTCAGATGAACCCCTGAGTTTGATTCGAAACTTAAATATATCGGACGAGAACTACCTAATTGCGTATGGGTTATTGCCTGACCGATACCAAACTGATAGGCGGTTACAGCTTTTGCACCTTAACGCCATTCTCGATCTCCCAGAAATCTCACACGCTCATATGTGTGGGATTCGACAATTTATAAATACGTATAATGAAAACACTCAAGCGTTACAAGCTATTCAATGCAACATGCCAGAACCTAATCCTTTGCTAGTTGCCATCCTACTCCGCAAAATGAATGTTAAATTACGTAAGCGTCTTGAAATATCACGTAATTCGTCCACGGCAGTAAATCATACTCTACCAACAGTTAAAGAAATTTTTAATTTCCTTAATCTTGGAATGCATACAACATGAAGATGCCACTTTTTCAGATGGTACACTTATTACAGATTTGCATGCCAATGGCGTATGCTGAAACTGTGACCACAAACGAAAACTGACGAAATGCATAACGTATCATGTGTCACTTTTCCCAAACCTATGCCAACCCTGAGCTAAAATTAGCATTATTTAGGCACTGCATGTAATCAGGCTAACCATAAAACCTTTGCATGTCCTGTGTTCTTATCAAAAACACCACAAGAACGTTTCCAATTGGTAAAAGCAAAACATCATTGTTTTTCGGGTCTAGGAATGCACGCTTTAAAAACGTGTAAATCCCAATCTACTTGCAAAAGGTGTCTCAAAAACGGCACAATACATTATTACATTTTGATTCATCAATCAATTGGGATGACTTTACGCATTCATCAACTTCAAATGTTAAGCCTAAACACATTTTTGCTTCCACCAGTAATCAGAAAAATTCTAATATTTCAGTAACATCAAGTTTACAGAATAAGTCTTTACAGCTAGACAAAAATCGAATGGTGTTACTGAGTAACACAATGATCAAACTTCGCACATCTAATGGCGAATCTCATGTGTTTCACGCTCTACTTGATTCAGGTAGTATGTGCTCAATGATTTCTAAACACGCAGTCAACCTACTGAATGCACGACCCCATTATTGTGACATTCAAATTTCGGGCATTAATCAACAAATGACTCGAAATAAAGGACAACTACTTGCATAACTAGAAACATTGTCCGGCCATCAAATCGCATCAGATCACCCCATAATTGTTTTGAATAAACTCACCATGGATCTTACCCGCATGCCTGTTCCCTCAAATATTGTTCAACGCACGCAACAATTTGATCTCGCAGATCCTACTTATTATATACCAAGTCAATTTGATGTTGTTTTAGGAGCTGCGTTATTTCCGTACATTTTCACTGGAAAGCAGACGTCCTTAGGCCCCAACATGCCACATATCATTTATACCCCTCTCGGTATCACTGATATGTGCAAGTCCTCCTATTGTTATAGGACCAAAGAACGTCCACTTTTAATTCAAAATAAGAAACATCCTACGTGTCCATCATCAACTTCGTCCATCAACAGATATGATACCAATTAGTTTTACAGCAAGTAGGGAATGATCGACAAAATCCAAGCGAAACACGCAATGGATCATGGACCGTTAACAAACAAATTTACAATGATGAAGAATATTTGTTGAAGCCCATTAGAACTTCAAGGCGGCCGGTATGGTCAATTCTAATGAAGAAATAATCTATATATTAATAGGCAAACATGTTTCTTTTCCTCCTTTTTTCTCAGCTCGTGTGCATCGTAGGAGAAATCCGCGCACACCGTTAGAAAGGTACAGTCCTGTAGATGAGCAGAATCCCATTCTAATTCTCATCGGACTCCAGGGCTACGCTCCACAGGCTTTCAAAGTTCCAATGTTAATCTTATGGAGGATGGATAATTGATTGACTGATAGACAGCTGTTGTAAAAACAACTTCTAGAAAAACAGGGAGAACAGATGTTTAAGTTATAAAGTGTTTTTAAAGTTATTGGGTCCAGATCAACTGAAATTTTGATCGAATTTCGATCAGGAGGCGATCTCTAGTTTTAATTAATTTACAACTCAGCCAACTTGTACATTTTGTTTTATTTATATTGTACAACACATGATTTAAACACAGATGTAAATAATGTTGAATAAACATAACAGTCCATTATCTCTCATCAAACGCATCAATTCATTTTTTCCCATTAATTATTTAACTTCACCTATTTACTTTAATTTAAGTCAAACAAATCACATAAGTACAAGGGAATGGAGCCTGTTGCAACAACGTCAGTAAATCCTACAATTGTTATCGCCATTTAATACCAAGTGGTATTTTGTTTTGTATGTGAACGTGGATACACAGTGATTTTTTCCCATCAGTTTGGTATAACTATAAAAACTAAATGACTTAAAATCCATTTCACAACAATGTTTGTAGGAGTAAACATAATGTTTTTACCACGACACTTCTTAGGATTAAGAGGTATGCATCGACGATACTCTGAGAAAACAATCTTTACGCTTTAGTGTTAATGGACACAATAAGACTAAGGTCACAAGCAATACCTAATTATACCAATCTAATACACTGTATATTTATTACTAGTGGATCGAGTTGGAAATAATTTGTTTCGTGCCTTAATTAGGTTAAGTTTTACTTGCATACAACACCACCTAGGTACTCTAATGGACAACTAATAATTGACCAAATTCCATTGGAAATATGCTGACTACGCATATTTTGTGGCATGGAGTAATTTGGGATTTTATTTCTTACATGTGTTAACAAATAAAGATAATTTTAAATAGCTGTGAAATTATTTACAAATGCGTCTGTACTGTTCATGAAATTTTATTTATGATTAAAAGTTTAGAACTATAGTATCGTTTGCAAGTTTCCTAAATCTCACAAAATGAGGATTTTACTACTTGTCCAATTAAGTTATTTGTTGAAAAAGGCTTAAAATAAGAATATATTCAAAAGTTGATTTGTGGATAGTTTTATTTTTACAAAAAGCTGATGCAACGTAAAAGATATGTTACTAAATTTCACTGTGTTATGACCAATATTATATTAATTGTACGGTATGGCCCTAGGCTGGAGGATTCAAGCTAATATAGATCGAAGGACCAGACTCACTATTCTGAGTCAAAAGGAAATAATGTGTTGAAATAATTCATTCAATGATGAAAAGTGGTGAAAGCAATAATGGAAAGAATACTTAGAATTTAAATTATTAACAAAAATATAATTTGAACTATATTTGCGGTTGAAACATGATCGATTGATTAAAGGCTATGCCAGTGATAGTTTACTTTTAAGTTCATGTATAATTGTACACATAATTACACTTGATCACTTACTTGTCCGTTAGTTTACCTTCCTTTCTCTGCTTTTTTCTTGAATACTTCTTCTTTGGGAATCTTCGTGTTTTTTTTCACAATGGAGAATTGTTTATTATTTATTTAAACTATCACTGGTTTAGGTCATATGCGGGATGTAACATAAAATATGAGTTGAAAGTTTTTGGAATGGAATGCAAATTGAGGTGGAAAGAAAGATTATAACAATTTAATATGCGGTTTGAATGCAAAAGAGGGAAGTTTTGATATAAAAATGCAACATTATTTTGTAATTGAAAATGGGAAAAAATTCATGATGATTTGTGAAACTGAAAGAGAACAAAGAAAATAATTGTAAACAATAATAAATAAAAACATTTGGTTTGAACAGATGTTTAAAAGAAATATAAAATGGTGTGGTAGGGAAATCAAGATTTGTAAAAAGGAAGTTGTCATGATGACCAGCACCCAACATTAATATTAATGTTAATAATAAAGATATATTAGTAACGCATAACAAGCGAGATGGATCACCGGATCAGTGGTTACCAGTTGTAACTAAAACGCAATCCATATTTTTCGCAAGTTTGAATCTCATTTCCTATTTTCAAACTCTAATGTTCTAAATTAGTTTGGTAATGATCTAAGTACCTTCAAGGTGCTGGTATCAATGTTATGGTTTGTTTGATTACTTTTGGTGTGAGTATTTGAACAATTTGAACAGTTGTTGAACAATTGAACAGTTAAAAATACACAAAACATCAACTTTCAGTCGCCTCACCATATAGGCAATGCTGAGATTTTAAATACTATTAGTTTAACTTTTTACTTTTTTGTTATACTTTTAGTTTAGGTAATGGATATCTGTTACATATTATTAAATACATTTACTGGAATCTTTCCTAAACATTTTTTCACGCATTACAGTAAGTTTATTCTAATTGTTTAACATTAGAATTAACAAAACAAGTAAGTTTGCTTGCCCCATGTATACAAATAACATATAAAGCATTTTAATTATTACAGTACAAACTGTTGCCCACACCCATGTCACTTTGTACATTTATGGATCACAATTAGGCCTATGTATTTTTTTCAATGATTTAAATTGTGAAAACTGTGAAAATTAAAATAAATTGGTTGGCTATTTTGAGAAAAGGATAATAATGAAAACTAGTCCTGGTTTTTTAATAGGCCTACCACACTACAGAACACTGAAACTTTTTCCATAGGAGTAAATTATTTATTGGTTTGATTAGGACATATAGTCTATGGGCCAGCTAGCCAAAAATGAGGATATGGTATAATTTGGGGGTACTAATTTTCCTTTTCACCTTAGTTAATTAGGCTTGTTAATATGTCAAAAAACCATGATTGCCATTTCAATGTAGTAGCTAAACAAAATGGCGGCCAATCAAAGATGGCGGTTGTTGAGTTCTAAGAAATCACCTATATCACTCGAACCGTTCATCTAATGTCATTATTTCATTTTGTTTTAATGAAAACTTATCCTCTACAAATATTGCGATATACTTTATGTCCATAAAGTGAACCATTAATAGCTATTAACGACACAAAGTAAATATTTACTGTTTTTGTCACCTAAATGGGGCGCCATATTACTTTTATAGGTGTAAACACATAGTTTTTCGTCTGGGAGGTTGAGTTTGTATCATACCTCTATGAAAAATAATATTTTACCGCCGTTGGCAGAGTAATACTCGTACTAAGACCCGGGATCGTAGTAAATCTTTGTTTAAAACATAAAATTTCGTATCGGTCAGGATATGGTATAAATTTTGGGGTACTAAATTTCCTTTTCGCCATATTTTAACTGGCCTTTAAGGGTGTCAAATAATTATGATTGCCATTTCAAAGTGGTAGCTAAATAAAATGGCGGTCAATCAAAGGCAGCAGTAATTTATTCTTTAAATAAAAAATGAGATTATCTTATTCTCTTCTGAAAATATCCTATTTTATTAAAAAGGTTAGAAACACAAAACGTGCTCAGAAAAAATCTCCAAAAAAGGAGTTACTATACTATACCTGCATGACTGGTGAACACGGGAATACTACTATTACCACTGTATCATTTACTCGGAAATCAAGAGTCATCTTCCTCGTCACTTTGAAAAGATTCGTTCAAATTTAAATCTTCAATCTCTTCATCTAGTTCAATGGTGTTTTCACAATTCGACAGTCTGCAAGCGGCTGTGTACTTTTAAGTTGTTAGCCATACAAGTAGGCCTACAGGATGAGAGTTTACACGACTTTGAGCAAGAACAGCTTAGTAGTTCCAACACTGACTGCTTCAGGCGCTGGTGCTCCAGTCATCCACCTGAATCAAGAATTTTTATTGTCATTAAATGAATATATAACATGGACAATTGTCAGGTATGGCACAATGAAAAAAATAGATAAGAGAACAACTTAAAATAGCAAACCAATTTCTAACCAAAGAATGTTATTTTTAATAAAACACTCCTCGACTCCTTTTCTGAAAAAAAAATATAATTTAAATATTTTGGCTCTAAATCGTATGCTATTTTCCTCTGTTTTGATTTTTTTTTAAGAGATCTAAAAATTTTACTATTATTGAAAAATGAATGTTTCTTAAAAAATAAAGTTGTATTTTACCGTGGTATAGTTAAAGTAGAATTATGTCTGAGCATGTAGTGACCATAATTGCGGAATTGGAAGAAGTTCTTTTTTTATTTTGACAAAAGACAGACACTTATAAACATACAAAGAACAAATAGTAAGCACATTGTTTGAGACAAAAACTTCTTTACAAGAGTTAGTCCTCTTCATTTCAAAAATCGATGTAATAGCTTGTTTTTAAAAACGAAAAATCACCATACTTTATATTAGGATAAGCGTACCCGTAATCGGCTGTAAGGAGGACATCTCTTATAACAAATTTAGAGATCCTAGACTGATGAACACACGCCAAATAAACGGTATCAGTTAACTGACACATGCTTTCTCCCAACAATATAAAAAAGGTGTTAAAAGCTTCAAATATTAATGTCTTGATGACTCAGTCGGATAGCAACCAGCTGAGCAGCGCTCGTGAGCAGCGCTACGCGCGTCAGTGACTTTTAACAACGTACTGCGTTTACCGCTAAACGAAAAATTGAATTTTCTCCGCAACCACTTGACGTAGAACAATAATTTAAAATACTGGATTATTTAGTTTTTTTGAGCTTGATTTAATGGTGATAAGTAAAATTTATTTCGAGACAACAGCTATTTTGAAAATCAAAAAAATTGATTTTTGAAACACTTTTTACTTCATAACTTTTGAACGCGCATTTTCTCGGAGATGCGGGTGGTGTCATTTTATTCACCATTTTAAGCTTAATAAACCATAAAATTTTAATCAAAATCGTTAGAGCCGTTTTTGAGAAATTTTGATTTTTGACGATTTTTGAGGGTTTTGGGGGGAAAACAACCCTTAAAAATCAAAAATTCAAAAAAAAATAAAAAAACGCCTGGAATTATTGTGAGTTTGGACCTACATATCAAATTTCACCAAAATCGGACCATGGGGGCATTCTCTAGCTCTGTTTACATCCAGACACACGGACACACGGACACACAGACACACACACACACACACACACAGACATCACTCTGAAAACCACTTTTTTGGACTCAGGGGGCACCAAAATGGATAAATCCACAAACAACTCAAATTCGAAAATTTAGACGAAAACAATACTTTCTCCATATACTATGGTATAGGGGGAGAAAGTAAAAAACATACAAAACAGCAGAAAAACTCAATACCATAATTTTTTCCACGTGTAAGTACCGATTGCCTGGACTAATAGGGCGGAACCTTTTACCGTAGGTCTCATGGTAAGAACGTCTAAAGAGTCTACATTGTCTAAAGACAGTACATTGTATTTTGGGGCTCCAATGTTAATCTCATGGAGAAGGTTTATGTCATTTCTTTTTAATTTTGCATTGATTGGGTCTTTTTTGGAATGTCCTCGCATTTTTAAACAATTTTCTATTGAGTTCCCACATAATGGAAATGGTTAAGACACCTAACCTAACCTAACCTATCCTAACCTAACTTACCTAACCTAACCTAGGCCGTCCCACAGCTATCCCGCGACTGACCCGCCGGGAGAGCCGCGGGGCAGTTAGGTTAGGTTAGGTTAGGTTAGGTTGGAATGTCCCCACATTTTTAAACAATTTTCTCTTGCCTTCAACATGTCTAAGGAATGTACTGCAGGATAAAATTATAAACTAGAAACATGATGTCGACTGAATATGTAAGCCGAGCGCGCAACCTTTTATCAGCCTACCGATAAGCAGGTGAAGGACCCAAAGATAATCTTACTGATAACGATCACGATAAAATAACTTCCCAAACCTATTTAGACCCCATTGATTAAGACAGTTTTACACATTTAAGTAAGAATATTATTATTTTGCATTGTATTTTTTAATTTCACCTACCTCACGGTTAAAGGTACATTTGTTTTGACTTGATAATGACAAAATGACTCATATAGGTTCGTACGAAACTTGCACGATAATATTTTGTTCTCAAGTTGAGATGGTACTGGATCGATAATGGGCTCATGAACCAAAACATCATTGACATTTATAGTAATTTGAATCTGTTCTGACAATTTTTAGCGATTCCTATGGTGTTTATGGGGAAAAAACAAAATATCCTATTCTTATGGAAATTCACTGAGTAAGCAGGTCTACTGCGACGGGGGTATTTGAAATTCCTACCTTTATTTTAAATTAATGTTGAATTTAAAAAAAGAGTCACATCACAGTAATTTCCTTTTAACTAGTAACCTTTATATTTTCTGCTACCATAAAAGCTGCTACATTTGTCACTTTTCTATTAATGTTTTGCCAAATTTGAACATAACTAACTACATTATTTGCATTTTAAATGTAATTCTCAGCTAACAATTTATACCTAATCTACATTGGTAGTTAGCGGTATTTCCCAAATCGTAAATTTCTGGTCAACTACAGATTGTCATCACAATATTGAGAATTAGTGATAATTGAAAATTTAGAATTGACTGTCTGTGAGACCATTAGTTTTACAGGAGGACCTTTGTAAAATTATATTTTCGGTTTTGCGCCCTAATAAATAAACGTTCGTCCGTTTAATAAAAATGCTACATGGCGTAATCGAAAGATATCCTAGCTGTTTATACAAACTAAGTTACTTTTCATTTTGTTGTTACACCGTAACAACAGATATTGATTAATTTTTGCATTTTGGGCATTAGTTTGTATTAGCCGATTCTTTTAATATCGTGGTTGGCGATGCTATATTTGGTTGAAATGGTATTTTAATTTTCTTTATATAAATTGTTATTATTTGCTTATTTTATTATTTTGATAGTTATTTTCACACTTACTATCGGTTATTTTCAATTTTGTCGTTATTGTTTTGCTATAGTGGGCACATGACATTATTTTTTAAATCTATGAAAATCTCATTTAAAGATACTTAATTTGGAATAATTGTGACCCATTACAATTTTTCTGTACCGCATGTAAACTCGTTGACGTTCCAGACACATTTTTGTAGAGTTAAACGTAATTTATAACGGCTTTTCAAAACTTCGATGGAACTAACCTGTTTAGTACTTCGGTGGAACTAGTCGGTTCCTTATTTGAGACTTTGTAAATGAGTAATGAAATTAGTAAAATCAACAAGGGGGCATGGGCACTGAGCCCCGTAAAAGATTTTGAAAGCATTTTATTTTTATTATCGATTGTGAGTAGTGCGTATTAGCCGGTTTTGTTGCTGTCTTCGCTGTCCAGTTCGTTGGCGGAACTAGCCAGTTCAATACTTGACTTTTTATTCATTTAAAATTTAGGGAATCCCCTAAGGGGGCATGGGAGCGGAGCCCTTTGATTTTCCCTATAGGAGATAACAATTGGATTCTTTAAGACATTTGAAAATCCAAAATTAAATATCACACAGATTTTGCAAAATCATTCAAAATACTACATTATTGTATATGTTGTACGAGTTCCATCAGGAAAACCGCCGTCCTCGGTGATTTTCTAATAAAATTAAGATTCAAACTGAACAATATTTTCCTTTGATACTAGAAATATACATTTTTGAGGGAAGGAAGCATTGTGGTTTAATCTTGTAAAACCTTACAGCTTCATGTTTATTCTTAAATGTCACTGGGAAAACTCATTAATGATCACAAATTGTTGCAAATCCCCACAACTGGTAGATAACACCACTATTAAACAGATAATATTGCGATAACAAACTGAGTATTTATTTCCTCCTCAAAATAATACATGTAGCCTAAGTGCAAATTTTAAAAATCCATCTGAAAAGTGTTTAAGAGGGGGTAAAAGGACTTCTCTCAGAAAGTCATGCCGTTCTTCGCCCGATCCATTTTGTGCTTATTTTAAGTTCGATAAAAGTGGAAGGGATTTAAATAAATATAAAGGTTAGTTGATTCGATTTTAAATTTGTTATATTTTGAATTAATTTTAAGCTAAGGTGGTTCCTATTTAAAAAATTGTAACTCGATATGAATTGAAATATACTAGAGATCGCCCAACTGTCGAAATTCGACCGAAAATTCAGTTGATCTTAAGCCGATTAATTTTACAATGTTTCAGAAATTAAACATCTGTTCTTCCTTATTTGCTAGCATTTCTTATTCCAACAGCTGTCTTTAAATCAATCAATTATCCTTCTCCCATAAGATTTACATTGAAACTTTGAAAGCCTGTGGGACGTAGCCCGTGGGCCGATCTGAATGAAAACGTGATTCTGCTAATCTACAGCACAATACCTTTCTAACGACGATATGCGCCGATTTCTCCTACGATTCACACAAGCTGAGAAAAAAGGAGGAAATGAAACATGCTTGCCTATCAATATATAGATTTAAAAAAATCAAAAAGCGAATCAAAATAGACCAATTCTTTATATTTTATTTAAAACCTCTCTCACTTTTTCGGACTTAAAATAATGACACAAAATGGGAATAGGTGAAGAACCTGCACGATGAATCTTTGATCGTCGAGACCTCTGAATTGCTGTGAAACAATGGGGGATTTTATTGAAAATCAATACCTGTTGGATCGATATTTTTAAAATACCCCGTCACAGCAACTAGCGCTTCTCGAGACCATATCGCATCGCCCGGAGGATTCATGAGGAAAGGAGTGGGGGAAAGTGTTGACAGTGTTGCCAACCATGTAGTGACGCAGATGTCAATCTTACAAGCAATGCCGATTATCATGCTTTCGAGGACAGTCGGTGATAAACGAATGATACCGAGGGCAGAGTAATAATGTGTTTATTTTTAGTGGAAGTTTATTGGCAAAAAAATAATTAATTGCCTTGTATTAATTGTTGCCTTGTAAATCATTAATGTATTACTTAATTATTATCAGCACTTAACACTCTAGTTTTGAAAATTGTATTTATTAATATGTTATCATAATAATTTGTAATATTTAAATCTAAGTAACTTATATATAATTAATAGCATATTTATTTATAGCTAAATTACCCATCCAATTTGTTACAATAAATAAATCGTTATTAAAATAAATTGTATTTAAGGAAATGGCTTTGTAATGGAAATAAATAAATAATATTGAATTGAAAAAAACACGATTTTTACATTTTTCTGGCTATATTTTACATTCCTCTTCTAATTGTAAATAAAATCGTTATTAAAATTATTTGCTGTTTCTTGTTTGCAACCAGTAACCATCTCCCACTCTCCCATTGTTGCTTCTTGAGACACTTTCTTCTTTCATCTTCTATATTCTTACCTTCTGATGCTCTTTTTACCGTCTATCTCTAAGAGTTAACAAACTAAAATTAACCATTTAGGCCTAGAAATACTTCAAACTTGTTAATTGGTTACAAACCAGTTGTTTCTGGCGGTTACAAATAAGAATACAAACAAACACGTAGCAGTTTCTGTGTTGGTAACACTGTCGACACATTCCCCCACTCCTTTCCTCATGAATCCTCCGGGCGATGCGATATGGTCTCGAGAATCGCTAGTGTCACAGCAGATCTCCGTACTAAATGAATTTACTAAAGATTTTTTTATTTTGTTTAATCAACAGGTGTATTTGGTAATAACCTCATTTAAGTAAAAAAAATTGATGACAGTTTGGCTTAGTAACAGTGTTTCCTGCTCTTATTCATTTTTTATCGTTTTATTAACTTTGCGATTTAAGAGACAGTGGGACGGATACAAAAATAAGATTACATTAAACTTTGATATTTTATCTTTAATTTAGTTTAAGAATTATTTTAATTGGTTTCTAGTGATGGAATCACACATGTATACACAAATATCCATACTTCCCATTTATAATAGTGGTAGGACAACATTTATATGTCTATGATAATTTTTGAGTGCAGGTGGTTTAAGCGACAAAGTTCTAGGTAAAGAGCAAGCTATAGTCCTGGACAGGCTTATTGGCGGGTGGCCGATCAGCTGTTACAACCGATTTCCTTTGTAAACTGTTTCTAGAACGTAACAGTAGCTGCTTCAACCAGAATAAAAAAGTAACAGTTATAAACATCATTGAATTTTAATGTCAGCTGTTACGTATGAAAATACAACCTTCGTTCCAACGATTTGTTCAACCATTAAACATTTTTCATAGATTTTTACAAGCAATATCTTTTAAGTTACATAATTTATCAAAATTATTTAAATTTACGAACGTATTTTGGTTAGTTCATCTTTAATGTTACACCTTATGTACACATCATGCGTACGGTAGATGAAAGAGAAGGCATTTCATGTAGGCTCTTCGAGATAGTGTGAACAAGCCTCATGATTTTGTATTCTATTTATATCTTTCCTACAAGTAATTTATATTATGATTTATAGAAGAGCTACTAAAAATTACACTGACGAGAAATATACTGCTTTTAAAAACCAGAGTTGAGTTTGGATAGTGATTTGGGAAAACGTTTTTACAGTGATACAATGTACATCCTTAGTGTATAGATCTCCTTCACGCCACACACTTAAACTATATAGAATATTCGTGTTTTTTGTTTTGGTTTAATGTTATTGTTAGTTTTTGTGAAAATTAAAATGTCAGCATTTGTATAGGTTAGGTTAGGATATTTTTAAAGGTTTTATAAGTTGCCTTCATTTATACAACTTATAAATGAAGGTAAGTTTCCTCACGATTTTACTTTTCCTATAGCCTACATTTATGTTTTCCTTGACCGTTTGTTTGCGGAAAGATAATAATTAATCTGCCCTTAAATAATCATTCTATCTGTTTCACTCGATAAACAAGAAATAATTTATCAAATTAATCGATCGCTAGGCCAAAATATGTGCAAGAAAATAACTTTAAAAGTGTATTACTTACAAACAGTTACGTTTTGATTCCAATAAAAACAGTTACTGTTACCTTATGGAAACAGTTTACTAAGGTAATAGGTTGCAACAGCTGGTCACCCACCCGCCAATAAGCCTGACCACGACTATAGTACAGAACTTTGGAATAGCTGTCGTAAAGATCCTCACCTTTGTTAACAAGATTAACTTCAACATTTACTGTGATTTTATCACTTACCTACACATTTCCAGCAGCACAAATAGTTTACTTGTTTTGATTTATCAAATTGAACCGTCCATTTTAAAAGATGCTATGCACAACTTTTAGACTAATTTATTTAGAGCAATCGTAATGTATTATACATTGACCATATTAGAGTGAGCGTAAAATGTAAATTTTTATTAAAAGCTCAAAAAAGGATACCGATTTTACTAGAGTTCAGAACCAAAATGTATGGAAATGCTATTTTTCCAACAGCTACCGGTACTCATACCTAGTAGTCTCCCCCACCCCCGACCTACCATGCACCTATTAACCGTGGAGGAATTTTATAGAGTAGTATAGCTATAATTCTTCCAAGATAAGGGACTAGCCTGATACCAAATGTCGCGAATCACATAGTCAAGTCCAGGCCATATATCATTAGTAAAGACGATTAAAATCGGTCACTCAAGGAATGTCTCAATTTATCAGCTATTGAGTAAGCATCCTACGCAAATGATAGAAACAAAATATTGGTTTTTGGAGTGGCTGCCTCAATCAGGAAGACGATCATCTATTTGTCATGGCCAATAAGCTCTACATGATTCTTGAAAACCTTGGAAATTTAGCAGCAATGGATGAAATATCTAATCTTGTGACTGATATAAAGAATCTGTCTAACTATGTCAAGCGAGTCTCTGAAAAACTTCTGGAGCTGAAACCCAGACGACCAGCTGCTGAATAATTTATTTCGCCGGTTTTTGAGAACATCAATAATTAGAAACAGACATCTGAAGCAGCTACTTCTGTGCCTGTAGAATACTTAATATTCGAAATCAATGACAGGACCAACCGTTGCCCCTGTTCCCCCTATATTATTATGGTCAACAACGTCCCCATGAGCAAGAATATAAACACTTTCAATAAGAAGGATGATGATCAAGCCCATCTAAGGCATGTTGTTCTGTACATAATGGATATACTACATTTTTTAGAATTGGTAAAACTAATGGTCATAATTTACCTCGTCCAAAAAAAGTTCTTCGAAATAGAAACTGATGCAATGTCATTTATAAAACTTTTATTTAAGAATAAGGTAAACGAATCTCATTCTGATCTGCTAAACATATCCATATCCAGCGATCGTAAACTAAAGGACGTGAGCACTTGGAAGCCCTCCGAAAGACTGCTATAAAATGTAATAACACAAATATTCTCTAAAGAGAAAGAAAAACTAAATGTTTTTGGTGAAAAAAAAGTTTTGCTAATTTCATCAACACTTAAATGGACTTCAGAGCAAGCTGAAAAATTCAAATTGATGTCTCTGCATGTTCCCACGACATTGCTATTTTTAAAGAAATCAACGTTAATACAGACATAAGTAATTCTGAACTTTGTTCTAGCAGCTTTAATTTATTTAAGCATGATCGATCCCTGGGGTTTAGTTAAAAAATCCAGCGGAGGTGGTAATGTAGTTGCCTTCAGAAACTAGTTGAGTTCTCATCTCAATCCAACATTATTTGATAACATCGAATGTTTGTTTATATCCTGCAACGTCAAGGCTGGTAACAAACTTCCAACTGTTTCGTCTATATTGCTCCTAGCTCAACTCCTGTCACATATGAAAATCATCATCCTGCCCCAGATATTTTACCACTTCCTGGAAGTTCATCTGGAGCTAGATTCTTCCCCGATCTCAAGAGGTGTAATATATTTGGTCTTTCCCGCGTCTGAGAATCTACGTCTCTTTTCTCGCAAGAGCAAACTATGGTTGAAAGTGACAAATTTAATAGCCTAGTAGAAACCATCATGTCATCAGTACTTGAAACTCTTCAACATATCCTGTCTGGTTTAGCCCGGAATTGAAGGCACTTATCAGGAGGCATAAAATGCTTCACGCTCTTTACAAAAGGACACTGGACTCTGAGACTTACCAACAGTTCTCTGCTACCTGTGTCCAATGCAAAAAGAATTTTGTAAAACCTTACCCACATTAAGTTGATGTTCTTCTGAATTAACCTAGTTTGGTTCAAATGGAAATGTTACAAATGCAAAATTACCACATAAATCTAAGTAATGTACCTTATTTTGTATAAGGTAAACACCATTGGCGTTTATAGTGGTCCTATTGGCATTAGTTATTGTGATATTGCTGCTTTCTTGTTTTTAATAATTTCCTGATGATGTTGGCTCCAAGTTGGTGGTATAAAGTGAAAACCCATCGTTAATAGGAAAATTGTTGCTATGTACTGTATTTGTTATTGTACATGTATTTTAAAGATAAACGTGTTATCTAAGGGTTACACTTTGATTTATAATAAATCTGACTTATGCAGAATTATTTGTAATTTGAATTGAGGGGTATGAATATTTTTAATATAAGTTCTTTCAATATCAGCATTACATGATTTTACTTTCAAATATATAGGAGCAGAAATGGAAGTCGTCAATATTCATTATGGAAATAAGGATATTTCTATTTCCTGTTTGTAGAAGAATCAGGAAATGCTCCTGTCCAAACCAGAAGCGAACGGACAGCCCAATAATCCCATTCTCAATTACCTGTCACCCTGTTACAGCAGACCAGACCTTGGGGAGTTTTTCCAAAATAGCTACTACTTTCTAGAGGATTGAAAAGGACATGATAAGTTGTTATATGGAATCAAACAAAAATTCAAAAGTAATATTTTGTTATATCAAATTTCTTATTGTATCATCTACCTTATTATAATTGACTAATTCCAAAAATTGCTAAGTTTGGTTGTTTTCACCATGCGAAATTTGTAATTTATTCATGCGTAGCCCACTTAGCTATTGTTATTGAAACTTACTGACTTTTCTACCTAAGCTTCCATGGCGTATTACGGGTTAGATGGAATATTATATTTTGAAAATTTACGTATGTCTATTTAATAACAATAAATCGATATAAATATAAAAAATTAATAAAAATTCTAGCAACTTAATGTTACATTGTGATTGTTTTACACGAGAGTTGAACATCGTTTAGGCCATGGACGTTTCCTTGTCCATTTTGTATAACAAGTAGTCGAGTCAAGCCATTTAAAGATTCAACGAGCACTTAGCCGAAAAGCGCCAACCGCCGTTCGTGTTTGAAGCGGCCGCACTGAGTGAGTCTTGATTATATTCTACATATACATAATGAGGTACATGCCACTCATACAAAAAACACACGAAAAAACAAGACACGTCAGTTCTCCATTTGCCCACTAGTGGCGCTAGTGTTTCTTTACAATTTATTTTTTTAAATTTAAATCAGCTGTTTTTACTGTTTAACAATCTTAAAGTAAAAGAAAAAAATAGGCATACGATAGTTTTGTGTCGTTATGAAAAGTATCGTTCATAATTTGTACCAAAAGTGATTTTCCGGCACTCCAAATATTCCCACAAGTTTCGCTTAACCGCGTAAGTGAAATTTTGTATAGATCATGCCCCGGAAAATGCCACTTTAGGTACTTGGAATGAAATCTACTATTTCCATTACACTGCAATCAATAAATTAATAATAATAATAATAATAAAAAATTAAATAATATGAGTTTTCAATGTAACGTTCAATTCATTTCGGCAATACGGCTGATAAATTACGCTTGTACTCTTAGCGCCACTAACTCTTCTTTCGCTAGAATTGTTACTAGTAACAATATACAGAACTAATTGATAGTGTGATAAAAATCTTCAGCTGATATTTCGACTATAGAGGGCGAAAACGTTATTTTCCACTTTCGAAGAAGGTATTGTTAATATAAGTTTTTTGTGTAGTTTTAAGAAGCTACCAGTACGTTAGCTAACCAGGTTAGGTTCTTATTTTTATTAATTTTGTTATACTTACTTAAAAAAGATACTAGTGAACTCAGTAATAATTATTAGTGGACAATTTAATGACGATTTACTCTATAAAATGCAAAGTTGAATATAATACTTAGTGCACATTAAAAACTCAAATCAAAATTTGTTTAGTTTATTCGAATTAATTATATTAGGCCTATGCGGATAATATGCACGTTTTCTATAAAGTAAGCTGTGATTACATTTACAAGATGTACAGAACCCCTCAAATCTAACCATGGTGTTAAAGTATGTAAAATTGCAGTAGAATAAGAAAATCTTCTTGTGGCTTTTTAAACACAAAATCTGTTATGATGTAGTAACAGTAGTTGTGCTGGGCTAAGTCTCGGGGGTGACAAAATTAGCACCCCATGTTGCTGCGAGGCTGGGAAATGACTTGATCCAACTCAAAGCGCATTTCTATGATGAGGCCAGGTACATCTCTGGAACAAACATGTTCAATATCATATCGGTTTATTGTTTATGGTAGGCCTATAACCACTGTTTTAGTTTTTTTTTTTAATAAAAAATACTAGTTAAACTGATTCATCTTTAAATATCTCAAACTCGATACAAATTGAGTGGTCGAGAAGTCATTTTTATAACTAGATGAAAGAATTTGAAATTTTAGGGAATAATAAAATTAAATACCCCCGTAGCAGCAGATCTGCGTACCCAGCAAATTTCCGATGCCATTCAAAATTTTTACTTTTCCCATAAAACACCATAGGATCGAGTATGTACGATTGCTAACATGAGGTGTTGTTAGAAAATGTAGGTTGATCCCTAATTTGAAAAGGTAAACACAAAATTTATTATTTTAAAGGTAAACACAAAATCTGGCAGTTTTATTTTCCCCATAAACCCCATGGGGTTGAGTGTGCAGGTTTGCGGCCATTTGGGTGCCTTAACAAAGTATAAGTTAAACCCTGTATAGAGGATTTTTATACCTAAGTTGATCAAATTACGTCAATAACTAAGCAAGGTACTGAGTTTCATTGATTTACCAAAAAAACTCAATGGTTTTTTACCAATTTACCAAAAAATTTAGAAACATATTTTTTGCGTTAATCCGTAACCAGTTATACTAAGTTGAAAATTAAAAATACCAAATTGTTTGTTTGTTTCAAGTCCTTTTAAACGGTGTCAGTTAAAATTAATTAATTTTAAAAATTTAGGTCGACAAATGCCAGAAACCCATTTTTTACCACTTTAAAACCCCATAAAACCCCTTTACCATAATCCGAAAATGCTGGTTCGCGACCTCATAAAAATAGACCTGGGGCTTACACCTTGCTATCAAATTTTATCAAAATTGGAGGTTCCTTTCAACAGTTATCGGGACTATGGGCACATATATGTATAGTACGTATTATATGAAATTGAACGAATGGTTATTTTGGCTTTTGGGTAGTACTCATGGTAAAACCTAGATCCGGGACCAAATGCCTTTTCGTTTCGGGACCTCAAAAGGAAAGAGTATTTCGGTTCCGGACCTAGGTTTTACCATGAGTACTACCGTAATAACGCATTCCTTATAGGGAAATTCGCTAAAACGAACGAAAGTGCCAACATTTTTGCTGTTATATTAAATTCTCGTCGAACTGAAAGATACAATGCTTCTACAGTATATAGTTTTATATAACTCCAGCACACTAGTTGGTTGAACGATCAATGATAATATTTGATGAAACAATTGCAGAATAGTGGGAAGAGAAAACGACAGCCTTTAAAAATATTATGATGAACGACCTTATAGCCCACTCCTACTATGATGATGTTGTTGGGTCCGACAGAATATTGAAGTTAGAAAACTGTAAATATGAGAACGTCCGGAGGGTTAAAACAGACAAATCTGTCGTGGAGCACACATTGGTAGAAAATATTAATTAATACAGCCATCACTGTTAGGTTTTTAAAGGAATTATTTAGAAATTGAATTACGATTAATTTGATCGTATGAAAATTACTGTCCTGTTCTTAATATGCAGAATAAATAAAAATTTCAATTTTTGGCCAGCGAAAATATGGTTTGTGCAATTATTTTTATTTTTCCAATAATTTGAAACAGGTTTAGTGGTGTGTCACGTAAACATCTCTTCATTGAATTAATGTCAAAATATAGAAACTTTTTAATCTTTTGGACATCTAAGTTTTAAAGTCTTCGAGTTTAGGAAAGCTGGATTGATACGTGAAAAACATTTCAGTTCTACCGATTTATTTTTTCCGAACATGTAATTGTTTTAGAAACATGTGCTGCTCATATTTGTTTAAATCGTTAAAAACTGTAAAGTTCGTACTCTATATAACTTTATATGAAATACTTAAGTTTATACTAAATAACATACGATCGATATTTTAAAACTTATCTTTGGCAACAACTAAAACATTTGCCTTTACACGACGAATAACCACATCGCTGAGATATGAGTCCCACTTCTAGCATGCAGTTACAGATATTCTCGTTCAATACTAGAGGTCTTTGACCGCATATCAGAACCAAAGCTTTGTGAGGAAAGTGATTAAGTTGGCCGGGGGCCAGCGTTTTCAATCGAACGCCAAGGGACGAGGCAACGCCGGCGATCACGTTTGGCCATCTTTTGGTAGTACAGTTTTTCTTGCTCTATAATAGTTTTTCAATATTTTTAGAATCTAGTATGTAATATATTAGAGCTATAAAATATCAAATATGCAATAACGTGTACATATACTCGATTGAATACTAAACCTTTAATTTAACATCAAAGCTTGATTCAAATCATATATTATTAACATCATCCACCAAAGAAGCAACCCAGAACAGCATACAATATAATTTTCACAATATTTCAATTTAGTTTAAGTTATTTTAAACCTTCAAGTAATTTTTATCTGCTCAAGTAGTTTATGAACGTTAAAAATCGGTGAAGCAACTTATTCCATGAAAATTTTCATGTTTTTTACGGTTACAATTTTAACAAAGGTCTATTGAAATAAATGTGAAAAATATTTATCCGAAAAATATTACCGAAGTTATTATTTATGTTAATTATTTAGTTTTAAGTATGCCGATGGTACTCTAGTAATCGAATTTAAAATCTTTTGGATAGTTTATTTGTTTGTATATGAAATAGAAGATTATTTTCTGCTTGGGCTACATGATCAACTAAGTGAATTATATTTATTCAATAACTCTTGTTTTATTTATAAGGATTTGTTCTATATGATTTTAACACAAATTAATGTGTTGTTCGGTTGTTGATAATGTTATTTTGTTTTAACCTAAATTAACTAAGTATCTTTGTTCAACTATAATATTTTAAGATTTATTTTTGGTTACAAATACTTTTTGCAGACCGTAGAATACAAAAAAGGGAATTAAAAGAAAACTTTTGAACTTCCTCGATGTAAATGTAAATGAACTGCTTCAATGTAAAAATAAAACAATATCATTCATTAATGCAGATTTTACGAGTGCCACTCGTCGAATTATTATCAAGTGGGAGTTTATTTATTTGTAAACTAATTTAAATTAAATCTATAAATTTAATCCAACAGATTAACTACAAATAAAACTTATTTTAGTAATCAACCCAAAATATAGTATGGAGCATGTTTTACCGATAGAAAATATTTTACGGTTGAAATCCAATATATTTAAACTAAACATGATCGTCAACAGATAATCATCGTAAATCTATTCTCCTCAAATCTTAATCCTACTTTTTACTGTACAAAGAATTGCCATACGATTACAAAAAAGTGTTCATTTGATGGGACGAATTGTGTTTGAGTAACCGTCACATGTAAAAGGTCCAAGGAGTTTACAGCTGCTTGCAGTTGCACCCCACAATACTGAATAATGCAACACATCCGCAACTGTCAACGAGATACGGTTCGCCGACAATCCACTTAGTGCGGAATTTGTAACGAGAATTTATTTTACATCCAAAATTAAACACTTGTTGGGTTTTACATTAGTATTGTTAAAATTAGTTAATTTAACTTCACTGAATGTAAGTTACTTTACAATAATTATTTGTTTACCATATAGAGTGGTTTGGTCTTAGATAAATTAGATACATATTCTAAGTTTCTGATTCCAATTTTATGTAAGATACATAAAGAAGCAATCTTGAAAAACATTGAAATTTTTTTTGAAGGTTTAAACCTAGACCCAGGTGCAGTAGCTATAGGGTTGTTAATTATTTCTCCTGACAAATGAATCAGTTGAAATATATATTAATTTCTTTTTGCTTTAAAAACTTTTCACTATGGGAACCTTAAAATATTTCTCAAACCCAAGGAAATATCTCACCATCCACATAGTTTAGAAATTCACCCATACCTTCAGTAAAGAACAAACAAATCATAACAACTACACGTCAATTTAGATTAATATTGAAATGGAAATTAAAATTGTTACTAACGAAAAAGAGTTGACCATACATTCGAATTGTAACTCACAGTTCAGTTAGAGACGCAGAGGAGATTCTCTAAGATATCCCAAGTGATGGATTTAATGTTAAGACATAAACTTACTTTTAAACTTGAGGGAGCAGATCTCACTGGAGGCGAGTCCTTTATAAAGAAGCTTTCAATCTAAAAATGGCAATCTCATTACTTTATATGTTATTGCATAGTATTACTTCGTATGTAATTTTGTGCAAAATGTCTCACTACAGTCAATTTGGTTATCTTGCCAATAAAAATCACGACTTGTATGCAATAACTTCATTTTTTAAGCTATGGCCTTTATTTAAATGTATTTTCCATCACGACAGGATGGAAATAACCACAAAATATACTAACTATATATAACTACCTTCATAAATATATACTAAAAAAAATATAACTACAAATGTTGTATTCAATTATTACACACCCATACTAAAATAAAAATATGTGGAGTAGAAATTCCTATAACTTGGTGATATCTTATATATCGTTAGGTCAACATTGAGTGATATTGAGTTCTCTCGTCATCTTAGGGGTCATGATTAATTAAACATTTAAACCACTTTTTAAATTACGATTCATTTGCTTCGTAGGTGCTTGATTAAAATCATATTGAAACACCAGAAAACACATATTTGTTTTTGATTGTGAGATTTAGTACCAACAATTTCATGTCAACTGGTAATTGTACTTTGTTTCGGTCTATAAATATTTTCGTCTAGTTAATTGGATAGATATTTTTGTTGTTTAACGAGCTGAGAACCAACACTTGAAAAAGATTGGTGATAGAATGAGGATGGTTAAAACCACAAACAAACCTAAAATAATTGTTAGATGAAACCGTCTAGAAACATAACTTTCTAATGTGTGATGAACTCAAAGTATAAAATATCGGTTACCATTTTCATATGCAATTAAAATTCACAAAACTTTTGTTTCTTTCGGCATGATTATTAAACTATGAGTGAATTATTATGATTGTTTCTATCTGCATTAATATTTTAATTTTTCAAAAGGTATTCCTATAATCATAGTACACGAAATCTTTTCTATTGTTATAGAATGTACATTAAACTATGTATTAATGTATCATACAAAACAAGGCAGATTAACAGTAACTTCTGTAATAGACCACCTGAAATAGTGTTACAAGGTCACGTTTTCATGTAAAAAGGTAAAATCGCCTACAAAGACATAATCAATTAGTTTTGCAATGAAATAGATTTAATTTAATTATTATTCAACTATTTGAAGCAATTGATCTTTTATGTGAATGATTGTTTGGTTGGAAAGTTATATTTTAAGTCTCAAGATAACCTCTGAGGGTTAGAGAAAACGTGGGCCATCGAGATAGGCCGGACATTTCAAAACACTCTCCGTCCATTAGAGTGGATAACCTGCCGCTCCCCGTGATAAAGTAAATACATCTCCAGGGTATTGCTCTTCCACAGAGTGCTTTCCTAATTGGGACAATTATCAGGACAAAATGCTGGGTAGTAAAAGGAAAATCATAATCTTTTGGTTAATGGTTTAGTACAATACCACAATACAATAGTACAATAGCTTAATAGGCCTACCTATTACCTAAGACAGGCCCATTATCAGCTGCCTTTACTAATTATTCAATTTGATTCAAATAGTAGGAATTCGACCCTTGCTGAATGCTTATGTTTCGCCCAATAACTCCTTCTGTAATAATTTTAATTTCAATTTTAACATTTTGTGAAATCATTGGTCCACTTATCTCTGAATCTCGCAGTGAAAACATAAGTTTTAAAAAGTGAAAATCATCGTATAATATTTTAGTAAAAACAATTTATCAATTATTATTATATGGTAAAACTGTTACTGATTCTTTTTTCTCTGTGATAGTATCCTTTGTAAAAGTGAGGGTATTTTTAACATTTATGTCAATGATCTTTAAAGGACAAATTTAAACACTTCAATGTCTAACCAATCAATCATTTAGTGCTCAAAAGTTCTGTCTTTTCATCTTCATTTTCATCTTTCATCTTCTCTTTTCATCTTCTCATCATGAGAAGATTGGAATCAGACTACTAATCATAGTCTATGAAATTTACAAAAATAACATGCAATAGTTATAATTATTATATGTGATATACAAAGTATGTTAAAATACATCACATTAGTATGTTGACCAATAACATAAAAGCTAACAAATAATAAGTTATGCTTTACTTATATCATGGCTTAAAATATATTGTACGTTAGTTGAGTTCGCTCCTAAGCACCAAATGGATATAAATAATAAGAAACATTTTATTTGATGGGTGTGCAATTTTAAATGGACCTTTGATTTATAATATGAATAATCACATGTTTCCGATTATGTCCGTGCGGTATTATACCGGGTGTCCCAGACCACCCGTACACCACTTTTAAAATCTACAAAATTAATTATTCACAAAAAAATTGTGCCATTATAGATAAACCCGTTGTGCTCTACCCAACATTGATAATTTCAATGTACAGGGTGTACCAGAAATAACCTACCCAGACCGTCATAATTTTAAGACTACTTTGCAATTTAATGTGTATCCCTAATCCTAACGGTTTGGGAGATAATAGAGGCCGAAGTTTGATTTTTTCCATAAGAATAACATGGAGGAAATTGTCATATCCATTAACACTGAAACTTTTACCTTTAACATAAGAATAAAATACCTGTCCAAGCATAAAAATATCTTAAAACCTCATTTTAGATAACATTTTATAAAAATATATCGATTTAAATGTAGTTTTCTACACATTTTAAATAATGTCCACCATATTGACGAATTCATGGAAAAATAAAATAATGTATGACAAAAATAATAATTTATGATGCTAAAGTGTTTAAAAGAATAAGCTAAGGCATTTTTATGCTAGGCCTTTTTAGTTTAACGGGAAATTTACAGAGATAATGGATGTGAAATTTAGCCCCATGTTATTTTTATGGGAAAAAACAAACTTCGACCTCCATTATCTCCCAAACCGTTAGGATTAGGGATACACATTAAATTGCAAAGTAGTCTTAAAATTATATGTAGAATAAAAACTTACCATAAAAAGGGGGGGGGGGTCGTAAGTAGTGTCAAATTGTTGGTGCTGGCTCAGTTCAAGGTCACCTGAGGGATGACGTCATCGAGGTCAATGACCTCACCGATGACGTCATCGATTGCGTCATCGATGACGTCATCAGTAATGACGTCATTTCTATGACGTCACACCCATGACGTCACAGAAATGACGTGCTGATGACGTCATCACCCCTTACGTCATCAAAATGACGTCACCGACGCCACTGAGGTCAAGGTCACGCCGAAACTTAAAATTTTTTGGCACTTTTGCCGTTTCTCGCACTACGCTCCGAGTTTCAGTCAGAGTCCCCGTGACCTTGACCACTTGGAGCGAATTTTCGACGAGAAACGGCAAAAGTGCCAAGTTAAACTCGAGTTTCTGACATGACCCTGCCTAAATGGGCAATCGGTTATCCCTCAGGTGACCTTGAACCAGCACAACACCAACAATTTGATATTACTGTGACCTTGAAAACCTAACAACGGAGCGCCGACACCGATGCGCACCCCACGACAGCCACCGAGTGACTGACTGTCAGGCTCTGTGTACTCTAGGTATATGGGGAAGTGGAGGGGGAAATCTCAAGGTCATCCAAATGGAGTTTTAAAAAAGTTGAAGAGTAGAAAGACTACTCTTGTGCTTCCTGGGCGACTTCATCAATTTCCAACGGATCTGTAAACCAATCCGATCTGTAGCGGCAGGAGTCCAGAAAACAGGTGCACCACCCATCAGGTTGTCCGTAGCACTTCCGACAATTGGTAAGATTGGAGAAGTGAAATTTAATACACCGCTGCGGACAACAAGTATAAAAGTATTTGGATTTGTAGATTTTGAAAGTTTGTAGTACCGGTGGTGGCAGCTGTTGGTTCTTGCATCTACACCTGCAACATCCGAAGCATTCACATTGCCGGCAGGCCAGCCCATCCACTTGCCACTTTGGTAAGAGGAAACACTTATCCTCACAGCAATAGGTTGTCCCCGTCTCTTCCTCCCAACGCTTCTTTGCACAATATGTGACGCCTTGTATCTCCAAACACCTATGCTCGCAACATGAGATGCGCTTACTTTCCATAGTTGATGTTGCTTTGACGAGGGAGCACGATGAAGTGATGCTGTGGTCAGTGGAAATGGGGTTTATATAAACTAAGGTGAGTGGAGGGGGAAAGGTCAAGGTCATCCAAATGGAGTTTTAAAAAAAGAAAAGAGTAGAAAGACTACTCTTGTGTATCTATAGCGATTTCATTGATAGTGAGTGCTTCTGTATGCCAAGTTGATCTGTACTGACAGGCTCCTAAATAATGTTTGCAAAAACCTGCAAAATGATTGTTGCACAATTTGCAGCCAGTTAGCTGTTTTAGTGTGAATTCAATGCAACGTTCAGGGCAACAAGTGTACTTATGCCCTCTCATCTGGTACACATGGAATGTCTTCAACTCTGGTTTAGGCTTCTTCCAAGACTTGCACTTACACATGCATTGACCAAAAGCTTCACATTTTCTACACGCCAGGCCATCCGCAACATCAATGTCATTTGGCCATGAAAAACATTTCCGTTTGCAACAGTAGTTGAGTTGACTCTCCATGTTGCTGTGGTGAAGGTGCGCGATGAAATGATGCTGCAGTCATTGAGAGTGCACCTTAAATAAACTCAGTGGAGGGGGAAAGGTCAAGGCCATCCAAACGGAGTTTTAAAAAAGATAACTAGTCGTCCTCCTCCTCCTCATCCGTTGTACTTAGAGAGCTGTCAGACGAAGAGCCCCGTGCAGGTGCTCCCCAGATGAAAAACAAATCAATTTTAAAACGAAGACCAGGATCTTGCATCATCAATTCCTTTAATTTGTCACATACTAAGTCCACCTTGTGTAAGGTGTCAACAACAAGCTTCCAATTTGTTGGCTCAATATAACTTGTAGTAGAGTCTGCCTTGCTGATAACCACATCCTCCGGCCGTATTGGAGTGTAAAGATGTGTAAAGTTCTTCGGCTGTAGCTGAGGTTCAGGCTGGCTGGAAGTGGAAGGTTGAGTGTGGACCCCTGTCGCATCGAAATCCATAGTCATTCTACATTCAATGTTGGGGTTTTCGTTTAATACATACACCAATTTCTCATGCAACATATCCACTTCTGCCGAGTCTTGCAGATGAACATTCCAGGAAAATGGCCATTCTTCATCCGTAGTGGAGTCAACTCGAGAAAGAGTGCTGTCCGCCATGATAGCTAAGCAAGGAATGATGTGAGCTACAGACTGTGGTAACAGTATTGAAAAGTAGAGGGGGTAAACCAAAAGTATGTGGAGGGGGTGTTTTCAAGGTCATTTAATTTGGGTTTTAAAAAAAAAGGAAATAGTGGAGGGGGAATTCTCAAGGTCATCCAATTTGGGTTTTAAAAAAAAGGAATGAAGGTTACTCCTCTTCAGCCTCGTTGTCCCCCACATCCTCATTAGCCTCATCTTCATCGACGTCAGACTGGCCGTAAGGGTAGATCGGGGACATGGGCGAATATTGTGGAGATTGTTGACCGTTGTTATCGTCCCCTTGCATTCTGACTTGGGACCAATCATAATTTAAATTCATTTGTATTATGATTCCAGGGTTGTCCCGCAGTATTTCCTTCATCCGTTCGCAAATTGTTTGCAAATAGTGTACACTATCGATCGACAGTGTCCAACCCGTACTTGTACCGACATCAGTAGTGGAGTCAGCTTGGCTGATGGTGTTGTTGTCTGCCATGGTTGCTTGTCGGACAAGGAATGACGGTTGATGTGATGCTCATGCAGGAACATGGTGAAGTGGTGGGGGGTGTGGTGGAGTAGTGGGGGTATTTTCAAGGTCATCCAAACGAAGTTTTAAAAAAAAGGAAAACCTACAAAGTAACATTGAAACTTTCCAATTGATGGTGGCGAGCGTTTTCTTCTGCAACCTTGCCGACACATGTGACTATGCCATACAGTATGAAAAGTACAACCATAATAAGGCCGAACAATAAAAGATAACCGTTGACTATCATGATATTTTCTGAGTGTATCTGCTTTCTTCGTATCGCCCTCTCCTGCATCCTCTTCTCCAACTCGTGGACGAAGTCACAGCAAACATGAGGACATGTTTTATCCGTTGGTAGGTTTGCCATTGTTGATGTTGTCGGTTTGGCTGTTGAAGATGGAATGAGGTTTCCAATTGTGATGTGCCATGTACATCAATAGTCAAGTGGTGGGGGTAGCAAAGCAGTGGAGGGGGAAGTTTCAAGGTCATCCAAATTGTGTTTTAAAAAAACCTATCTTGTTACTGAGCTTATATGTCAGTAACAAGATAGGTGTTTTTGCTCTTTTACTTCTTTAATATAATGAAAAAATATACATATTCTATTATTGTAAGAACAAGGAAGACAACTGCTAGTCAGCTGAAGTAGTCCAAGTTGTCTGGCTCGGTCTTCATCGACGCCGGTGAGGAAGCCGTGGAGGAGTGTCCAGGCTCTTCTTTTGACTGCCGGGTGTTCCGTATGTTGCAAGCGTAAACTTGCACGTTTATACGGTAGCCTCGTGCCACCATGAGCTGCAACTCCTTGTACAAGTCGTTTAGCTCCTGCTGAGTCTTGATGCTCACCTCCTCGTAACTTGCGCAACTGACGTTCAGAGACATCCTGATGTTGCTAGGTCGGCTGCTGGAGTAGAAATGAAGCCGAGGCACAGCGTTTAGAGGTACATGAAAAAGTGGTGGGGGTAATGGTGGTGGGGGGTATGGAAGATCCAATTAAACACTTCTAAACTTTTTCCATTGATACAGTGGGATGGAACAAATAGCACAGGTGTCCTTGTAGTTTTCAAATCTAAACATCGGTGCTAGAAATCCGAACTGTTTTCTACCACCTTCCTGTACGAACCGTCGAAGGTCTCTGACGGCAGCATTGCCACAAGGCCTACAAAACTTTTCCCCGTCTTGGAACCTATACCAGGAGTATCCCGAATACCCTCTATTATCTTTCTTGTACTCTTCGATATCCTGTTTTACTGTTATAGGGATATTATCTCGTAAAGCCGTCTGGAATAAAGATGCGTCAGTTATAACTCGTTGTAAGCAAAGCTCGTACAAGGTGCTCATCGTTTGCTAGTTGGCAACAGAATGACCGTTTTTCGCATCCAAGCAGGTTTGAATCCTAGTGCGGTAGTGGGGGTAATTACGGTAGTGGGGGTAGTTGTGAAATGCAAAGGTCAAAGGTCAAGGTCACCCGCGAAGTTTAAAAAAAATGCAACATATCAATACGTGAAGTTTGTCACATATTGATATGTTGCATTTTTTGTTTTTTGTTATTTTTTTTGTCTTTTATGATTCGTTTATTTATAAAACATTACAACAACAACATATGTACAACATTAAAACTTAAATCTAACACTGCTGCTTGTCAGCGATGTGGATGGTCAACTCTGTAGAATTGCTACCCGTGCAGCCGTGGGACACCAGGTATAGACACCCGGGTTGAATAGAGCGAAGATCCTCGTTTTGTAGAAGATGGACGAATCTCTTGGGCAGGTACACCTGGAACTTTGGTTCATCCCCCGGAGTAAACGGTGCCTCGCTGAGACTGCAGCAGATGGCCTCCCCAACTGTAGTCTCCATCTTCTTCATAGCATGGATTATGTAGTGCTTCTCGTCTTTTAGTTCCGAGCACTTCTTTACAGGTAATATTGTTGACTTGGAGTGAGCATTGAACTGCTCGACCAAAGTCTGAAGGAACTGGTGAGATGCCATGGTCAGGTTACAGATCGTCTTCTTGCTCGGAGATGTTGTCGTCTCTGAATCTCGAGTAATACTCATGCCAGGTCCCTGTCTGCTCCCCACTTATATACTCTCCGTTACCCCCACCACTCCCCAATTCCCCACTTTGAAGGTAAGAGGCGAGTTTATAGGCATTTTTCAAAGCGCAATGTCTATCTTTATCATGTTCTGGGCTTTTTGTACAAATACATATGGTTTCCAGCATGTATTGATAATTCTTATCCAATTCCACATCATTAACCGGAACATGAGTAAATCCTTCGATCCATCTTTTCTTTTCCAGCCCTTTTGTGTAAATATTGGTAAACTTGTCTGAAAAGTGATGCATAATGTGATACAAGTCCGTGTAACTTGTAAAACCATCATACCAATCAATATGATGGAAGTGTTTTGAAATCCATCTGTTGGTAGTAGCGGCTTTACTAGTTAAAGACGAATAATAACATGGTGGTTTAAATAAAAACGAATAAGGAACACTTGTATTCATGTCCAAAAACACAAGTTCTTTTATAATGAATCTATCATCATTACCACGAAACGCTTGAAACTCAATAATACCAGGCTTGGACTTTACTTGTTCTTCTTCTCCCTTGTCCATTTTGAAGGTCACACGTCTGCTCATTACGAAGTCAGGAGGTCAACTGATTTCCACACCACGGTAGGTACTACTTTTATACCAGGCCGTTCAGTTGTTGGCGCGTTGGTGTATATTTAACGTGGGCACCGTCCCCAATAGGCCTAACCCCACAAAATGTTGGTTATTGTTTTAAAAACTAACCATTGTCATTTAAGTTTCCATCTTTATATTTTCCTTGTTTTCATTTTCATCACTAACACTTGATTCTTCTCCTCCATCTTCCTCTTCTTCCTGTTTTACTGATTTCTTATGTAGTTGAGCGTACTTTTCCAATTGTCTCCACATCTGTACTTCATGAGGAACTCTATTAAATATAGAAGTATCCACAGGTCCGTATAATATAGGTGCGTCCGGTTGTTTGTCCAAAGTGTCTTCCAGATAATCTTTAATAATCGAACTTGAAAACACCAGTTGTCTCAAATATCTTGTTATTGGTTCAGTAGCACAAGTTAAAATGAAAAACTCCTCTCGATTAAGTTGAATTTTGTTATCATGTCTTGTTGTGTCTCTAAACCGCAGCTGATGATCACCACGATGCTTAATAATATCGATTTCCACATTTGAATCCAAAAGTCCTACTCTTGTCTTTCTTCCAAACATGTTACTACTTAAATAGCATTCTAGCAGATGCAAGTGTTTCATAAACGATTCCCAAGCAATGTCCGTAAAAAAAATCATTTTTGGTCAATGATCAAACTTGCCTGCATGTTTTGTGATGCTGTCCCTCCTACCTGTTTGTAAACCAAATATAATATACCTGGCTCGTTCTACGTAATTAGATGTTTTAACAGTCCAAGTGTGACGATCCGTAGCTGGCAAGCTTGGATGTTCATGGAATTCCCAACTTCTAAAAGGAATTACAATATCACGATCAGCCTTTAACTTCCTTAATAGTAGCATTCTATGCTCGTCAGCTAATTTAACATGTGGAACTCTCCATACAATTTTGTCTAATGTTAATTTCCATTCTAAGTTTGCATCTGTTGTACCATCTGGAGCTTTAATAATGTCTTTATCGTTAGAAGATCTCAATAAAACTAATTCTTGTTTAACATTTAATATTATTTTTCTATAGTCTTCAGCAAATCCAAGCAACAAACGTAATGGGATATGAAAATCAAAATATCCATTTGTATTTGGAGTGATTGTATCATGTTCAGGTAAAACCCATCCGGCAGGTTGAAGTAAATTGGTTTCATTAGGTGATATAGATGTTATCCCTTTTAAAGTTGTTGTAATACCTACTTTTTTAGTAGAATCAACTGTTACACCTGATATTTCATATCTAATTTCATCAAAAAGGAAAGCCATAGGATTATTTATAAATGGAACTGTTGTACCAGTAGTAGTACCGTCCTTTTTAGTAACTTTTCCTTCAATATACAAGTAACTTTCACATGGTAGTGTGTAAATGTCTTGATGTTGTATGGGAATACGAATTTCATCGTTATTGTTTAATTTCGATGAAGTGTAAGGGTTGTGGGTGTGATATTCTTTTTCCCATAGGGTTTCGTCGAATGTTGGACCCTGCGCTATATCCAGTATATCCATAATCGGTTAATTTTAATCCAACTCTCTCTAAGAAACGAATGTTCTCGCGTGTTAACTCCTCCACAGCTGAAGAGCTACTAATGCGGTTTCCCGTAGGTTGTTCGCTTTTAAATGTTAAACCCATGGTTTTGAATTAAAGTGTCGATTTTAAATGTAATCTAATCGTAATAGGCTCTTCTCTGAAGTCTACCAAGTTACCGTCTTGATCCAATACGCTCAACACGATGTCTGAAATGAAAGTGGTGTTCAACGGTAGATATACCAGGTTTTGTGGCTTTTCAACAATTTTAAATCCAGGTGGTACACTTGGGTAAAATGTATGTATGATATGTGTGTTAGCCCCATCCCTGTAAGCTCCTTGTGTAATGTTGCAAGTTATGTCTATACTATTGACTTTTAATATTGTTACTGTTTTCTTACCGGAATGTGTTACATCTGGTTCTAAAACGGGCTGATCGTTGGAAAATCCTAATAAATCACCAATTGAGTGTGGTTGAGTAAAATCTATATAATATTTGGAAGTAATTTCAGCTTTCATCGTATTATTATTACCTTTTAATGTTATATTGTCTTTTCCCATTTTAGTTTGCAAAAATTCATTTATGTGATCGATTTCATAAGAACCTGTGGGTAACCTACACTCTTGTAAGTCTGTAAATTTCCCACTGGCATCTTTTCCCTTATAATAATGCAATACGTTATTTTTACCTTCCGTAACATTGGGAATAGAGTTGTAAGTTGTAAAATCCAATAGTGCCGCTTCCCAAAACCTTCCTTTTTGCAAGCGTAACGCTGGAAAAAGGATACTTCGTAAAGTGGACGATTTTCCTGTTAATGATACCGTATAGGAAGACATCTCAATAGTGACTGATACTTTTAGCTAAAAATTCCAAACATAAATGGCCGCATATTGAAGTATTATCAGGTCGTTCTCTTTTATAGTTATAATATATGTTTTTAGCAGATTTAAAGTAATTTTGAAGTTCTTTTGGTGGTGGCAAATTACCGAAACTATCAAAATAATATACATTGTTATTTAGTTTCTTATAACAAACCCAATGGGTGCCAGGCCCTTCAGTATTATCCAAATTTACAATTCCAGTCTCATTTTGCCACATTTTCTTTGGTAAACTGTCTTTCATGAATACACCGCGGAAAAATGGTATTTTTAAACAGGAAATATATTTAAATAATTCAACATTGGTTAATGCTTTATGTGGTATGACCAATTGATTTCTTTCATTTAATATGCACGATAAGGTCTTAGGTAAAGTCCTGCCCCGTTTTTTACCATTGACCACACGGTGGGCTTCTTCTTGCCTTTTCTTGTAGATCGCCGTCTTCTTTTTATATTTCCTCCATGTTTTCTTGTGGTTGACCTCCTTTTTACTCTCCTTCTCCTCCTTCTTCCACCTCCTACTGCTGTTTTAGCCTTCATACCTGCTGTTACTGCTAAAGCTGCTGCTTTTTCTGCTATGCTAGCGTCACTTGATTTTACTCGTTGCCAAGCTATGTCCGCAAGCTTTCTGTCTGCTATCGATCTATTTTTTGAATCGGCAAACGTGGAATATGCGATATCGTGTTCTTTACAAGCCTGATCTAACTTATTTATGCCTGGATCGCCTCTTTCCAGTCGTTTTTTCAATTTAGTTCCTGGTCCGCAATACTGATAACCTCCTGGTATATGAAATTCGTATGGTAATGCGTCTATTGCTCTATTTACTATGGATCCTACTGGAATTCGATTTAAGGCTTTACTTAATAGAGAAACCGCTGTGGACGTGATCCCACCTCCTTTCCTTACAGTGTCTCGATATGGACTGATATATTGAAATGTCATAATGCACTTTTATAATTGAATTTCGCAACGTATGTGTTACCTCTACGACAAGTTAAACATAAATGACTTTATTTATGCTTTTGATCAATTAAATACTAAAAGGACCCTAAAATGTGGATCCTTAAGGTTGTGGTGTTTTATTAAAGAAATACTTATAAAGGATGTCTTGTTTTATCCATGAATTTCTCATTTTTTCATCAACACGATTATATTGTCCGCTTGCAATATAATTATGCATATCAAACATTATATTACCTATCACTTTAACAAGAAAATTAACAGTTACAGCGTCATCTACATAATCAGGGTCTGCAACTCTTGTTAATCGTTTGTTATTGCAATTCCACCATCTATGTCCAGTTGGCTCTAATTGTATTATCTGTTCAAAAGTAACAACATTACCAGGCAATGTCGCGGGAGCTATATGTATCACTTGTTTTCCTTTACCATCCCAAACATTATTCCTTAATACATATCCATCAATAACTTTATTCTTTTCTTCAAGTAATGTAAACTTTTCATTTCCTTGTACAAACACATCCCCCTGCCGTGATACCACTTGGTCTTGTTTTACAAATCCAGATGTCTCTTGTTTTAAAGTCTCTTTCATTTGACCCACTGTTGCACCATCTGATGGTGCCGAACCATCTTTAACATTTGCTAAACAATTATTAAAACAATCTATAACCCCTACATCACGTATGATACAATGATCTTTAATATATTTTAGATTTACAGCGTCGTTTTCAGTTTTTGGATAACCTATATCATTAATAACAAATTTATAAAAAGAAAATCCATCTTTTGTCTTTTCAGGTATCAAGGAATGTAAATAGCGTCTATTTACGCTGTCTTTTGCATCTTTAGGGTCATCTACGTTGGATATACGTTTATTGTTGGCACTATACGTTTTCCCATTGAATTTTAACGTATTTTTTAATTCAGATGACAAATAACCTTTGTTTATCGCATCACCGTTTTGATTTGGTTTACCAACGTTGATAATTCTATGATCTTCTGCGTCATATGTGTTATTTTGTAGTTTTAATGTTGGCGATATCTTTTCCTTTAATATTTTTAAGTTTATTGCATCGTTTTCATCCGAAGGATCTTTTATGTTTTTTAACCTTTTATTACTAATATCATAATCTCCTTCAGGTGTCTGTGGTAAACCAGCACTTCTTTTTAAACTATTCGCGTAATATAATCCATCCGAGGAGTAACGTCCGAACTTGTCGACACTCATGGTGCAACTGAATAGTACTCTAGGAAGTAATGCATTTTTATGAGATTACCCCACGGTTTCGGAGTTCATCCACTAAAGCCACCCATTCGTTTTCCAATCCAGTATGACCCGCTTCTTTAGCTTCATGTATTAGTTTCATTCTATCCACCAATTTATTGATATTATTGTAATAAATCACATTTGTGTTATATAATTTCTTCATTAAACCTGTACCCGTAACGGACTTACTTCTTTTTCTTCGTTCCTGAGCATTTACATCCAAAGTGGATGCCATAAATCTTCGTTTTACAGGTTTTCTTTGTGTTAACGGCATTGTTTGTCTTCTAGTTGGTATTAACTTGGATACAAATGCTTTATATCTTAAAGACTTAGATCTAAAAGGAGGCTGGTCAGGTAAATACTTTCTCCTATATGCATTTGTCTGTTCCAAAATCTTTTTATATGCTTCCATGTCTTTTTCTTTCACTAACGATACTGAAGGCTTATTTTCAAATAATAATTCAAATAACCCTTTTGTGCCCTTATACCTTTGATCACCAATAACAATATTATCATGTTCGTCAACGTTTAACGGGCTATTACCTATCATTAAACCATCTTCTGTTAATCTCGCTCCATAACTATGGTAATTCTTATTAGGAATTGTTCCGAGTAACATTTTTACCATGTATTTCCTTCCTAAAGGTCCTTTGTTATGAATGTTTTCACCCAACAAGCTTATGTTTGACGGTCCTTCTCTTGCCTCTTCTCTTTTTTCCTCTTCACTAGCAGTTGGTGCTTCTTCAGGTCCCCTTTCACTATAACCTGGTGATTCTAGCTCTCTTTCAGATTCTGCTCCGGTAAAGCCACTATATGTAGAGGATTCCGGGTCTTCATCACTAAAACCTTCATATTTTACACTTTCTCTTTCAAACTTTGTGATAGGTGCAATCGCATCTCCTTCCAATACAGGTTTAGCGAATTTTTTGTTTAATTGTTTTAAAGGTTCAGTAATAGGTTTAAAAGTAGATTCAAGGAATTTCTCCCTCTCGCTAATACCTAGTTTTAACGCTCTGTTTTTAGCCCGAATAGAATCACTAAGTGATTTTATTTCTTTTACTAATTTTTCTTGGTTAACCATGTTTGTAGCAAGACGTGTTGTACAACAATGAATGTTTTATACCATGTTCAATGTATTAATATAAATTTATCAAATCCTATCCTGTATCGACCATTGTTTAGCGGTTGTTCCTTCATAATTGTTAGGAACCCATACTTTTCAGCCCAAGCCTTTCCACATAACTCTTTAAATCGTTCAAATGTCATATCCGCATTTACATGATCAAAATATATATGTTTTAGGTTGGTTTCGTCCTGTTTAAATACAATTAACATGTTTGCATTGTCTCTAATGAGTTGTTTTGGTATTTTGCTGTAAGTTTGGCCAATATAAATGCTATCTATGTTGTTATGTCGACCCATAGCGAAGTAATTCCTTATTGTGTTTTGGTTTTCACAAGATACATCGTCAAATATGAACACAGAGAATGGTTTAGCTTCTTGTGGTTGCATGACACTCTCGCTTGCATTAAATTTTAAGTATTTAACTTCAGGCACATTATTTAGTATCTTTTCCAATAATTGATATTTTGGTTGTTGTAGTGATTTTGAAAATACATATAGATTATTAAAACGTAATCCTTTAGGGTTTGTAATTAAATTGAATACTACATTAGTTTTTCCACAGTTGGAAGGTCCGGTAACCAGACAGCGCACGGTGTTTGGTAACAAATTGCCATGTTTCCCACTATTAAATTCTGAATTATCCACTGTGAGTTCATCTATATTATTAATAGTAAAACTCTCCTTTTGTGGTATTATCTCCATCCTTTGTAATGGTTCAACCTAAAGTGATTCTCTATCGTTATATCAAATCCTTTTTAGGTATCCAAGAATCTTCCGTCTTATTAAATCCTAACCATCGTACTTTAACCTTATCTTTTTTCCGTTGCAACACCTTTTCAACTAAATATACATCGCCTACTGTTGATTTTAACATTTCATGTCCATAAAACCCTCCTTCAAGCAATTGTCCTTTATTATCTTTTAAAATATATGTCTCGGGTACTGTAGGTTGTACTTTGAATACAGTAAAAACCTCATTGGTCCAATTTGGCAGATATCTTTTACTGAATACACCTTTATATTTACTTATTCGCACTTTATCACCCACATTAAATGTTTTAGGCTTTAGTTTTTCAACTTTTGGTTTGGTATTCATTTTTATACGTTTTAATACAAGGTTTTCATTTTTACTAGTTACTTGGTTTGGTTTCATTCCGATAGTCCTATGAAATTTGTTATTATAATCGTTTATAAGTTTTGGTAACATATCAATCCATATGTGCGATCCTCTGTTGGAAAACATTTTATACATTGCACTTTTTAAAGTTCTGTTGAATCTTTCAATTATTGAGGCTTTTACCTCTGAATTGGTTGAGTAATGGTTTATATTGTGTTTTTTCATTAAATTTGCAAATTCCTTATTAAAATATTCTTTTCCATCATCCGTTTGTAAATGTTTAATGGTATGTTTGTCTCTTTGTATAGCTGTTTCCATTGCTTTTGTAACACTTTTGCCACTTTTATCTTTTAGTGGTAAAGCATCTGCCATTTTTGAAAAACAGTTAATAACACTCAATATGTATTTATATCCTTTATTTTGTTTGCTATAAGGAATCATTTCGATTAAATCCGCTTGATATAAATCATTAATTCCTTTTATCACCGTATTTCTTCGTGGAAACTTTCTTCTTGCAGGTTTATGAAGTTCGTTGACAATTTGTTGCTTCAAGTCCTTCATATTGCAAGTTTCAATGTTTGTTGTGCCACATGTATAATCACAATGAATGTTGTTTTAAATATTCACATCATTTATATGGGTCAAGGTCATCCAAATTTGTGTAAAAAAATGGGGAACACGGCGTTGGACTTGCCGTGTTCCCCATTTTTTTACGGAAGGAGAAAGGAATAAGGTCGAAGTTGTAGAAGGACGAAGAATAGGTTACTAGTTGAGAGGGTTTAAAGAGTAATGGCCGAAAGGAAGAGTGTGGATTTTGTCGGGCATAATATGTCTTTTATCATCCCGGGCTGACAGTGCTTTTTTAATTTCGGTGACACTGTAGACTTGATGCTTGAAGCTTCGGATATTGTTGAATGTTGCTGATATCGTAGTATCTTCAAACAAACAAGTCTTGTAGTGGTCAAATGTCACGTGTTTTTTCAAATAAGATGTCTTCACTCCTTTTGCTTTCTTGACTGTCGGTGTGTTGTTCTCGTGGTACATCTTAAATGAATACAATTTCGCCATCAGCGCCACTATTTCTTCTAAAGGCATTCCATTTGCTTCATCTTTGAATTTTCCAATTACTTTTTTATTTCTTTCATTAAAATTTGGATGGTTCTTCGGATAGTCAGAAAAGTCGAAATCTTCTTTGTATGGAAAAGTCCTTAGGTCTTCATACATGTCCAAAGTTTTTATCCAGTAGATAAACGCGTCCGTATCCATGTATGCGACTCCAATGTTTTCCCTTCCGTAGTGTTTAACCATTTTGTTATAATGGAAATCATACATCAGGGTTTTACTTATGTCCAAAATCGACATACCTATGTATAACGGACGGTCCATGACTATTGTTGTTTTCTTCATACTGACAGCAACTAGATTTTCGTTTATAATCATGGATGTTCCGAAATTTGGTTTTTGCACTAATTTTTCCAATTTCCTAGGATCACTCACTAATTTTACATTTTTGTGTTTTCTTTTGTTCTCCAAGGTCTTCCCAAAGATGGCATTGTTCATTAATTTATAGAAGTCCTTTTCAAATGCTGTTTTCGCTGCAGCTCTTCTTGTAGTGTTGGAATCAATATATGGTTTCAACCAACAAGACTGGGTGAATTCAATTGCTCTATGAATTCTCACTATACGTAGACCCAATTCGAGAGCCTGTTGAACTACCCAGTAGTGAGCCACATAGCGATCTTTATTCTCCAAGGTCATCATCAATTTTGGCCATCTTCCTGTCGGTGAAACTTCAGTTTTGGCTAGGAGAGGCAAGTCGTAGTGATGGTCATGAAGGTGCTCCGGATATTCAAAATCACAGTCCAAAATATAGCCTTTTGGACCATTTTTCGGAATCTGTGAGATGTCACCGATGGCGGCCGGGTCAATCCATTTGAAGTCAGCGTAGGGAAGCGGATTTGACATTGCCCAACCATAAAGGTTGTTTGCGTCAAAGTAGCCAAGGTAGACCGATGGTTGTTGCTCGTCGAAGCCGGGGATGTACTTGTTGTTGGCTTTGACATTACGTGTTACAGCTTGTGTCAAACCGCCCCGTACACCAGATTCCATCATAAGCACCATATCAATATCCGTTAGAAGTTCCAGTCGACAGTTGGTTGACTTTAGCATAGCTTGCCATGCTAATCCTGGAGATGTGTACGAGTGTAGAGGGTCCAGTCCATAGACGGAGAAGCAGGTGTTTCGAAATTCTTCCATCACATCGCACAGCAGAGTTACGTCCAATTTTATATAAAAGTCAGAATATTCCCCTAAGGTTTGAATGTTTAGTTGGTTCCAAACATTACAAGCATGATTGTAGTCTTCAACGGTGATTTCACTTTCGTTTAATTTGCTGTTGAAGGCTTCAATCGGTGGCAGACTGGTTTCTTCGAATTTTTCTGCAGACGTTATGTAATCATAGGGGAAAACTCCTTTCCGTAATACTAGGTCTAATTTATCTTCAGGTACAATTTTTCTGGTTTCTTTTAGGTCTTCTCTTCTTAGGTTCTCTGACAATTTGGCTAAACTAGATGCCATAAATCTGTAAGAGTCTACGAAGCGAAGTTTAATTTTACCTACTGTTTTTGAAAAGCTAATGTACTTTTCCAATGTTGTAGCAAGAACATCAATTTTACCGTCATCTCTTCCTAACTCCGGGATAATAAAGTGGGAGTCGTAGCCGCTAAGATTGTGTAAAACGACAGGAATAAAGTTTGGCAGTTTGTAATTTATATTGCATGAATTACAAGCAGCTCCTCTGTATAACCCTGTCAGGTGATCGTGATCTCTTACTTTTGGATTTTCTTCACTGAAGCTCTTTTTGCATAAATAACATCTTGATGCTGAATTGTATTCTTCTTGTTGATTTTGGTTTAAAGGTTCCATAGGTACAATATTACCGAACAAGCGTTGAACCTTTCCAGCAATATCGTACAGTTGGTCTACAAAATACTTAGCGGCTTCTTCACCACGGTAGAGTATTGGAGTGGATGTTAAACCATAGTCTTGCAATTGGTTTTCAGACAAGGTTGATTTAACTAGTAAACAAAAACTGTTGGGTTGATGCAACTGATATTTTGTTCTTCTAGTCACTTCGCCGTCCGGCAGCTCCTGTGGTACTAACGTTGATTCAAAATCTGCGTAGACCACTAGTGGAATTCGGTATTGGTGAACTGTCTTGTTAAATTGTATTGTAGCTCGGGTAGGCGGTGGAAGACTTATCTTTACTTCATAATTTTCGTTGCAAAGTCTTTTATGTTCCGACAACCAGTCCAATCCTCCATGTCTTGAATCTTTCCAAGAAAAGCAGAAACATCTCTTGCAAACTGTAATCCTATTTACTCTTTTGGTCAATTGTTTTACAACTAAGGCTTCAAAGTCCTTTATCCATACATAATGAGAAATTTAACCCTTAGTTATCAATAGCAAATCCGTGTGGTTTCTTTGCTCAACCTTTACTACCCGCAAAGGATAAACGTTGTTCGAATCATCCAGACCAAAAACATTGACTGAAACGCCAGGATTTTTCTTTTCAAATTTGTCAATATCTTTTAAAGTAACTGGGTAAGTAAGACCTTGAAAGTTGTAGCGGTGTTCATTCTCGTAGTATTCTCTACCAACTCTACAAGGATTGTTTTTAACATACTTGGTTAACATTGCATACTTGAAACATTCATTACCCTCATTTTGAACATTTCTACACGAGTTAGTGTTTTGGATTTTCTTTGGTAGAGGGATAAAACTACTACCTCTTAAACCATATCCATGTTTATGAACCCTAACATCCATACCTTCGATTGATGACAAAGTCCATCCAGATCCTCTTCCTTCATGTTCTTTTAGTTTGGTTATAAGTTCCTCCAAGCATTCTTCAATAATATCATCAATGTCGGAGGTGAAGGTAAGGGTTCGATTTTTGGTAATGAATGCTCTCAATGCTGTTTCACCATCAGTATTGTTAAACATAGCCTCTAACACCATTCCAAATTTAATAAAATTTAGCCTTTGTAATTCTTCCCTCAAAGTTTGACCAACAAGTTCCTTAGCCTGGGTTATGAATGTTTCCAGTTCCAATTGAACGTTATTAATTTTAAAATGTGTTACAACTCGTCCTGGCAAGGCCGTGGTGCGCAGTTGTCTTACATCTTCCAGTTCTTCTTCTTCAATAGGTCTTGTAGCAGTACATGGTCCAGCACCAGCAAATTGTATCACACTAGGTCTTCTTCTTTGCATTTGCTGTAGATAGCTGTCCCAGTATTCCGTCTGCTTCTGATGCTCTTCCAAAAACCGGTCAATTGAGTCTAAGTCTATTTCATCCATGGTAATATCTTCTTTTTTATCTTCGTCTTCATGTAATTCTCTGTGTAGGGTGAAAAGATCTTCGTCTTGAAAGATTTCCCCACAAATGTCGCAAAGAGCCATTTCAAACAGTTTGGCTTTGAATGCACACTCTGTGAATGTCCACGCAATAATGAGCAGCGCACTCCACAGGGATCCTTTATATCCGAGGCAGATAGGTGGGGAAAGTGACGTCATATAGAAACAGGTTATCAATCATGTGCTAAATTTAGCCTTTACACAACCGTTTGTAATAAATTTATCAGTAGGCTTGATAAATTGATGATATTTGGTCTAGATTCAATAATTTGTACAAGTTTTTTTAAAGACGTCTGTTTGAGCAAAATTTATATAGGTCAAGGCCATTTGGAATTATTATTTTGAGCGGGGGATAGAGCACTAAGCAGCATCATTTACTACAAAGTGCTCTATCCCCCGCTCACATTCTTTTTTTAACTTTTTGTTTAAACTTTTTACAAAGGTGAAACATCACCATCAGAGTCGGAATCATTCTCATCACGAAATAGGTAGCGATGACAATACATAATTCTTCTGGCCACTAACGTCCTATCCATTGGACGATGAGGAGTGTCTTGTTCTTCTTCTTCTTCAATTTCCGACTCAGATGATGACTCTAATGTTTCGTAGGCGTGCAAGTCCATTTCATTATCCGTTAAACCAGCTTCGTCAGAGTCCGTTTCAATATCCATAATTTCTTCCTCCTCCTCTTCCTGGTCAACCGCAGGTAGTTGGTCCTCTGCTTCTATAACTTCTACAGGTATTACCTCCAAAATTGAAAGAATTCTGTCGCGATGGAACACGGTGTTGTCAAGTGGAGCCATGGTATGAAAGTGGTGTATCTATCCAATTGGTTTGCCCTTTTTATACCCCCACCAACTATACATTTTATGTGGGTCAAGGTCACGTAAAGATACCCTTTGAGCGGGGGATAGACCACTAAGCAGCATGCTAGTCCATTGCCGCAAAGTGATCTATCCCCCGCTCTATTCCGCAGACCACACTCAAGTCCAAGTCCACATCCAAGTCCACATCCATATGTTACACTTTATTATTACTGCCACCAAGTAATTGTCACTCGCACGTTTACTTGGTTTTGATAAAGGTACTGCACAAACTCCATATTGGTTGTTTGTTCGTTATACAAATGCATCATGAAATATGCAATCTTATCGATTGCGGCATTGTCCAACGGTTCGCAATTCACAAGTTCCAATGTGCCCTGGCTGGTCTTATCCTCTATAAGTTCCACCACTTCGTTGATGTCTTCTTCCAAGAGGATGAACTCAACATTGAAGCTCTCCATCGTTGTTGATAGTGTCTAGACAAATGCTTGACTAAATGCTTTATTCATCAGTCCTACATATATACCAATTTCCCCCTCCCATTACCCATTCCCCCTCTACCTTTATATGGGTCAAGGCCATCCAATAATACCCTTTGAGCGGGGGATAGACCACTAAGCAGCATGCTAGTCCATTGCCGCAAAGTGATCTATCCCCCGCTCTGTATTCCACACAAGTCCTAGTCTTTACACACACACACACACACACATAAGCCCCCCAGTCTTTTACACTTACTCATATACTCTGTCCTCCCTGCCAATTAAGAGTTCCCCATGTTTGCCACTATTTTCAATTAACCTTTCCAAGTCCCAAAACACAATGTCCAAATTAACCAAGTTCGCTCGTCCAATTTGAAACACACTATTCCCCCCAAAGTCACTTGCTCTCACTTGTTGTCCTGTATACTGCTTCTTCTTCCACGCTACAATCACTACCCTACCTTCTTCAACAACCATTCTTTTAAAATTATCATACACCTTCTTCAACATCCCTCTACAGTTTAAATAGTTTATGGTTACATACTCCCACTCCTTACCAATGATCAGTGATCCACTCATTTTCTAGCGTTCCACTGGAAGGTCCAAAGCAGAATGAAGTCGGGATGTACAGCCCCCCCTTTTTACCAGTTAACCGGTTGTCCTTCGTTTAAAGTGGGTCAAGGTCATTCAAAAGTACACTTTGAGCGGGGGATAGACCACTGAGCAGCATGCTAGTCCATTGCCGCAAAGTAGTCTATCCCCCGCTCTGTATTCTACACACACACACACACACATGTCCCTGTCCAAGTCTTTCATTACATACCTAATATATATTCACTTCCTTCATCATCACTATCACTCATCTCCGTTTCTACAAACTCCATCGGGTTAAAATTAAATTGTTTCAATTGTTCTTTTAGGTTTTCAATTTGTTGGTCCTTTACTTCTAAAACACTGTGAAGGTGTGATATGTAGTCTGCTGCCTCGTTGATGCTTGCTACTCTGGGATCACCTAACTTCAAGCTGGGAACTACACCCTGCAGCCTAAAGTACGCCATACGCCTTTCTTGCTCCTGCCGTTGACCAGGACTGAGCAAGCCTTGCCCGTCTTGGCTCACCTCCAGCAAGGTCCGTAGCATCGGAGCTTTGCAGGCGTTTGCCCGAGCAACAGTTATGCTATGGAATGGTCGAGCAGGTCCACGAGTAGCAGGCAGGACGTTGGCAGCACGCCTTCTTGAAGAAGAGGAAGACCTAGAGTTGGAAGCCATGTTAAGATGTAGTATTCAGCTAAGCGGTACAAAGCAGAATAACCAAACTGCACATCAATACCCATATATATACACTTATCAGTGGTGGGGGTACTGGCTAGCCTTGGTAAAGTGGGTCAAGGCCATCCAAAAACATTACCAGAACGGGGGATAGATCACTAAGTGGCATGTTAGTCCATTGCCACAGAGTGATCTATCCCCCGCTCTGTATTTCACATTCACGCACACATTCATACAAACACACAAGTCCCAGTCCAAGTCTTTACCCACACACCTATCCACTCTCATCCTCACTATCATCACTGTCCAACAGGCTTTCACACTTCCTAATTAGTTTCTCCCATTTACTTCGGATCAAAAGTACCTCACCGCGTGCACACTCTAACAACCTGTTCTTTTCCTCTATCATTTCGTTAAAACTTTTAATGTATCTAGTAGCGGCTCTAAGAGTGTCTTCCTCTGATGATGCACCAACCACTACACCTGGCACTACCTGCTGAAGCTCTTCATACAAGTTCTCCAGAGAAGACTCTGGTCTGGAGGCTCGGCTGCTGCACAACTCCTTCCAGGGCCAAAGCCGGAGAATCGGACACGACTCCTTGACGAAGGCCCCGATCGGATTGGTCCAATGCTCGGGCTGGAGTTGGAGGCGGCCGGGCCAGAGGTAGAGGCTGGGACGTTCATAGCAGACATGGTGGTGTTCAGCTTAACAGTGTAAAGCAGAATGAGAGGACGGTTGATCACCACTCCTATATATACCCATTTTTAGTGGTGGGGGTAACACGAGGGGGGGGGCTAAAAGAAATTTTGCTTAGTCTTCCCGGTCATCAGTTTTACATACCTTTAGCACACCCATTATTTTGGTTTCTTCAATAACTTTACACACCTCAAACACCCAAGCAAACAGCTCATCTATGTTGTTATAATTAATTTTTGTCCAGTGTTCATACTTATGAGTTTGGTTGTTTATAATACATAGATAAAATGTAGACCCGTCTCGTCTTATACAATACTCAACTTCCATTCTATGCTGGTTTAGCACTTCCCAAGCATTGTGTTGATCTATCAAGAAGTCACCACCTTTGTAATTGTACCGTGACATGTTTACCACGGAGCACAGAAACAGACTGAAGCAAATGAACGGCTCATACAAGCTTAGTAAGAGCGTTAGAGTGGGGGTATCACGTGATACACAACATTAGTTGTAAGGTTAGCACTTTACTTTAAACAGTAATTTATATGGGTCAAGGTCATTCAAACTTTGAAAAATTTTTACCTCCAAACACTTGTAGCAAGCTACAAGTGTTTGGAGGTAAGTTTTTATTTGTTAAAGATTTTTTGTAACTTAGTCTTCACCCTCAAGGACACGGTTTGAGATTGTCCCAGTGACTTTACATCACCGCCAGGTTAAAGTATTATACAAGTCAAGTGTTTTTTTTTTTTTTTTTTTTTTTTTTTTTTTTTTTTTTTTTTTTTTTTTTTTTTTTACCTGACTTGTATAATACCCCTCTCTCTTACTTTAAGAGGGTTAAGACTAAATTTGGAAAAATAATTTGGAAAAAGACTTTTAAATATTGTCCAACACAACCTAACAATTTTGAATTTTTTTTTTTTAGTGGGCCCATGTCCTAGTCCATTTCCCACACGGTTTGGCATCCTTCCCTTCGTATTAGATAGGCTTTAGGGATGAAAAATTCTCTTTGTACCATCCGAGGTGGTACTTGCATTGTACAAAGGTGGCCTTCACCTTTTACAACGATTTCTACTTTTTTATTACCTGCTCCATAGGTCTGACCAATAAAATAATATTTTTCATCAACCTTTAGCCTTCTAATATCCCGCGGTTGCGGGCCGTGGGGATGTCTGAACTTGAACGTTTTAGGCTTAATATAAAGAGTGTAGGGTTTGAATTGCCGAAATTTGACTGTACTTTTAAGGTGTCGTTGGCAGCGATCTCCTTCTGCACAGGCAAGATTCTGGCAACACAAAACCCCAAACTTACTTGACATCCAAGTGTAATCGCATTTCTTACCCTTGCCAGCAGGGGCTTTAACACGCTTACGTTTTTGTGTTGGACTCTTTAGTGGAGTGTCTTGGAGCTTCTCCGAATTAGGCTGGCTAGAAGGAATGGGGGTGGAAGGGGGTAGAAGGGGCAAAGATTGGTCAAGAGGAATGGAGCAAACAATTTTGGGTGGGGTAGGGGAACGTGTTAGGTCTATGGTGGGAAGTTCGGGGGAAAGGATGGATTTTTGAGGCGATTTGGATGGCAGGTCAATAGTGGGAAGTTCAGGGGAAAAGATGGATTTACGGGGTGGTTTGGTTGGTGTGGACGGCATGGGCGATATGGGTAAGGGACATTGGGATTTGGTATAGGATAAAATTTTCCGGGTTCTGCTGTAGGGAGTGATCCTCGACCTGGACGTCTCTTCAAAAACCGCAGACTCCGATCCTGAGTCCGATAGCAGAGAGAGTGCTGGAGAGGCTACCGGGACTCGACCTGACGACTTGACGATGAGTTCTCCTGACGATGGCGGTGCACCAGCCTCTTCCACTGTCGGCGGCAATGGGGACAGACTGGGCATTGATGCGGGCTGTGGTGGCGGCGGTGGCGGCGGCGGCATCGTCAGGCAGCTCAGGAGGATGTTTGCTGTCATCAGGTATTCCAGGATCGAAGTGGAGGATGATGAGGGTTGAGACGTGTCGGTCGAGGTTGAAGCTGATGGGTAGTTCTTCAGCTTAAGGCCCATTTTACCCATTGTAATGAATGAAAAGAATAGATGTGAAGAAAGAAGTAAAGTTCTAAAAAAAATCTCAGGAGTAAGAGAGAACCTGTCCGTATGGGAGCTTGGACCGGAATGAGAAGTGCGTGCGGCCCGGCCGCCTTATATCCCCACCGACCATGGGTGAGCCCCACCCAAGGGTATAGGGTAGGGGTAGGGGTGGGGGCGGGGGTGTAGGGGTGGAGGTGTAGGGGGGGCGGAGGTGTATGGGGTGGAGGTGTAGGGGGTGGAGGTGGAGAAGGGGAGAGGGGGGCGGGGGCGGAGGTGCAGTGTCAGTCTTTACTATATTTAGGTCGAGGTCACGTAAAACTTTAAAAAAATAAAGCCCCACCTGGGGCATTTAGGTTGCCATCGCTATAGTCTCTAAAGAGACCCAACTATGGACAACTACAGACTTGTGTGATAGTAATGCCTACCCATTAAAGTTTAAAAGACAAAGTACTTTAATATATTTACTGTGTTAATAAAAACCTTACTGTTAAAGATTTTGAAAACTTTCATATATTTAGGTCAAGGTCACAGAAAACTTTTAAAAAAATTAAGCCCCACACCCCCACAGGGGTGTGGGGCACTTGGGTTGTCATCGCTGTAGCCTCCGAAGAGACCCAACTATGACAACAGGGCAACATCCAATGTCGTGTTCCCTTCGCCACGCGAGACTTGTAAACATTTACTGCATTGTCTTTTCAATAGCTAACAAAAGTTCATTTACATAATTTTGAGTTTCCAGGAGGAAACAAACTGAGGACACCCTAATGGCTTACGTCCTCGGTCCGAGTGCAGAGGCCGCCGCAACCTTTTGCATGCCAGCGTACAAACGGACATACTCCCACAACCCCAGCCGCAACCTGTTGCATGCCTGAGAGGAGCCTAACAATACTTCAAAGTAACTTTACTCCCGTAATCTTTAATATTTTTAATTTAGCAATGCAGTAAATTTTTTACAAGTCCTTTGTGGGTCAAGGCCACACGGACATTAAAAAATTTCGGCCCCCGTACATCCATGGCGAACCACGAATGTTCGGGGGCCTTGGGGACTAAAAAACACAAATAGCTAACAAAGATTTATTTACATAATTTTGAGTTTCCAGAAGGGAAACTAACTGAGGACACCCTAGTGGCTTACGTCCTCGTCCGAGTGCAGAGGCCGCCGCAACCTTTTGCATGCCAGCGTACAAACGGACATGCTCCCAAATGCCATCCGCAACCTTTTGCATGCCTGGCAGGAGCCTAACAATTATGAAAAGTGGCTTTACACGGGGGCCTACTCCCGTTCCCTGTCGTTACAATTTAATTTGAGCTGTGAAAAACGCTCAAGGGGAAATGCTAAAACAAGCGTATACACTTTAGTTAAATATAACACACTTACAACACACAATTGAGCTCAACATGGTTAATGCTGGAACAAACACATACACATTAAACACATATGACAAACAAGACAAACAAGACAGACAGGAGACATAGGGTACAAGTAAAACAATCTCATAAAAACACTTCCCAATACCCAAACGCAAGCGCAATATCTTAGAAATAATACAAGTCTTAAAGTTAGAGTAGACTTCGCTAAACAGTGAAGGCGCCTTTCAGTGTTTAGTGAGGCCTATGGCGGTCCGTCCCGATCGTTCACGTTCAACGCTCGGGAGCGGACTGCGAGCCGGCTGTGGCCGGGCCGCCTTATATCCCCACCGGTCTCCCCCGGCATGGGGCGGGGGTCCACCCCGGGGGGGGGGGGGTCCGCCCCCCAAAAAACGGAGACGGGGGCGGAGGGGGGGGGTCCGCCCCCCAAAAAACGGAGTCGGGGGCGGAGGGGGGGGGGGGGTCCGCCCCCCAAAAAACGGAGACGGGGGCGGAGGGGGGGGGGGGTCCGCCCCCCAAAAAACGAAGACGGGGGCGGAGGGGGGGGGGTCCGCCCTCAGGGGTGGTTCAAGGTCACCGACTACACTTTTACTCTAAGTGTCTGATTCGAGGTCACCCACTACACTTCTAATCTAAGTGTTCGCAATACCCCCACCCTAATCGAGTCCCTAAGCTACATGACGGCGTTCAGCCAGTATGTCTCAGGCTTGCATGCGGTAAGCATCGCTGCTCTTCGACTCTGTTCATGTAAGTGTTTTACAAGTTTTTGCCTCAAGGTCGTTACACTTTAACTCTGGACTAACATGGCTTGGATTTTCTCTGATTTTACTCAAGGTCACTACACTTTAACTCTGGGATGATATCGACTTGTAGTATTTCAGTGTTTTGACTCAAGGTCATCACACTTTAACTCTAGCACGTCGGTTATCGTACCAGAGGTGCTCAATAACCTACCTTGTAATGTTTAGGGTGGCGTTTGCACGCCACGTGGTATCGCCATGAGTGTCCAGTCCAAATTTTAAGTTAGATTAATTTTACTGTGATCTTTTCCATTTCCAATTCGTTTTGCCAAAGAATAAGGTGTCGCTTTATAAAGTGGTATTTCTCTAAAGTTATAGGGGATTGCAGGGATACAATTAGTTTATTTAGGAGACTCTTAATCTTGGAGTTTAACACAATTTCCACTTTGACTTTGCTTCCTCGGCTCTCACAGCCTAAGCTGTACAGAAATGTTTCTTCTAGTGCCAACTCGGGCCAAGAGAACAGTGTGTTGACTGTAGGACAGCTCATGGTGAAGTGATGCGATACTCCAGCGTGCAACCTCACCTTCCCCCACCACTGTGACCTTCCCCCACTCCTGCTGTTTCCCCCACCTCTTTTCCATTGACTCATGCGCTACAAGCAGTCTCTCAGTATTGTGCGGACTTTTGTGAGGAGAAGCCATGTCGCGGGACGCTTTAGGTAAGAAACTTAGCCGTGTTAAGACTTTATTAGTTGCTCACTGTCCACCACTCAAAGTTAAGAGGGTTTCGACTTTAGCTAAGTGGCGCAAACTGTTGCGCGGACACCCTAAGTTTTATACAAAACAGACTAATGTCAGTTTTACTGATGAAGATTTGTTTAAAATATTGGATGAAATGACTTTTCCTTGCAAAATTCAGTTAGTTACTCCCATTCCTGACAGTTTAGAGTCTTAGTCTCTCAAGCCGATATACCTAGAGTACACAGAGCCTGACAGTCAGTCACTCGGTGGCTGTCGTGGGGTGCGCATCGGTGTCGGCGCTCCGTTGTTAAGTTTTCAAGGTCACAGTAATATCAAATTGTTGGTGTTGTGCTGGTTCAAGGTCACCTGAGGGATAACCGATTGCCCATTTAGGCAGAGTCATGTCAGAAACTCGAGTTTAGCTTGGCACTTTTGCCGTTTCTCGTCGAAAATTCGCTCCAAGTGGTCAAGGTCACGGGGACTCGGACTGAAACTCGGAGCGTAATGCGAGAAACGGCAAAAGTGCCAAAAAATTTTAAGTTTCGGCGTGACCTTGACCTTAGTGGCGTCGGTGACGTCATTTTGATGACGTAAGGGGTGATGACGTCATCAGCACGTCATTTCTGTGACGTCATGGGTGAGACGTCATCGAAATGACGTCATTAGTGATGACGTCATCGATGACGCAATCGATGACGTCATCGATGACGTCATCGGTGAGGTCATTGACCTCGATGACGTCATCCCTCAGGTGACCTTGAACTGAGCCAGCACCAACAATTTGACACTACTTACACAAACATAAAAATGTGTCTTGTCAGTGGCTTTTTTTAACGTTTTGACGGGGAACAGTCTAAAACCCAGTCTTGTTACTATATAACATCGACCAGTTGTTAGAAAGCATCATTAATTAACAGCCCGCTGTTGGTAACGCTCACGTAACAAACAGTATGCAATATTACAGTTTTCAGCTGTAATGTTAAGACTTTTCAAAAGGTATCAACGTTCATGCTCACGTAACCCTAAGCGATATTGAAACCTTATCTCGATCAGGACCAAATCAATTATGGGGGTTTTATTATAAATTTGAGAGCTGAATCATCAACGAACAATGAGTTAAATTAAAACCAATAACAAATTTCAAATGGGTCCGGAAACTAACATTTAAAAAGCTACTCACTATTCTCAGAATCGAACTGCCAATCTTTTAATTCAAAGTCGAGCGCTACAAACCACTCAGCTACTCAGCCAGTTAAAACCATTGACACTATGGTTTGGCATCGTTCAAAAAATGTTTTACAGAAAAAAAATACCTTCTTTTACATACAGGAATTACAAAAAGTCTCGAACGGCTTTAATATCAAGACATGCATAGTGAAAATACTACATCTGAAAATATATCTTTTCAGATAATATCAGTTTCTGTTATACAGTCCGTTCTTTTAAACCTGATCCTTCTAGGAAGAGATGGTGGCGGGGGTTTGTTTATCCTTGCTAATATCTCATTAGCTGGAGCCCTTTGGTTTTAGCGAATTTCCCTATAGGGAATACGCTATTACGGTAGTAGCCATGGTAAGACCTAAGCCCGGGACCACTTTACTTTTTCATTTTGAGGTCCCCAGAAGCCAAAAACACCGTTCGTTCATTTTCATATATATGTATATATATATATATATATATATATATATATATATATATATATATATATATATATATATATGTGTGTGTGTCCGTGGTACCGATAACTTTTGAAGCGGACCTCCGATTTTGATCAAATTTGGTCTGAAGGTGTAAGACCAGGTCTATTTTCATGAGTTCGCGAACCAGCATTGTCGGGTTATGGGAACGGGGCTTTATGGGGTTTCAAAGGGGTCAAAAATGGGTTTTTGGCATTTTTGAACCTAAATTTTCAAAATTCATCAATTTTAACTTTGACTATTTAAAAGAGCTTAAAAAAACAAACAATTTAGTATTTTGAATCTTTAAAATAGCTTAAATGGTTATAGAGAAAATTCAAATAAAGTTTCCCATGTTATTCTTCATGGGTAAATCTTTAAAAAGTTATATATCGCTTATTTATCAATATATCTTAATAAAAAATGTTATGAACCTTCACTAGGTGGGGAGTAATTAAAATTTGATCAAAAACCCACATGGCAGCAAACCTACATGTAAATCCCATGGTATTCTCATGGAAAATAAGTGTATAATGGGAGCAAGAGAGATGGAGATAATAAGTTATTTGTTCCTATCACACTCACCCCTTCAGTCATACTCACCTTAAAATACGCACCACAGAGTGCGTCGGTGTTTCAAATAAAGTATCTAAAGTAAGTAATCAGCTGATCAGCTGTCTTCTGCATATTTGTCAAATTTGAAATGTTTATGTTTTGTTATTTGTAAACAAATCATTCCTTTTGCATGGAAGCTTTGGATATGCACTTTTATTACTGTTAAAAAAGTAATTTATTGCAATATAAATATTAATATATAAATTATTAAATAAAAATAATTTACTCAGAAATATAATTCCATTAAATATATTATATTTCCTTATAAAGATTATTAATTATATAATATAGCCACACAAAGTTCTTTGATGTTGAAACAATAATTCTTTGGAAATTCGCTGAGTACGCAGGTCTGCTGCGACGGGGGTATTTTGTTTTATTTCACTGTTGCATACCAGCTGGTAATTTTACATCATAACATATTGGGTATCAGTTTTACAATATTCTTGGTAGCAGTTGTTTTTAACCTTTTTATTTTGGAACTGTTACTTTTTAACAAGCAATAGGTTTGGCTTGGAAATATAACAGCTGACTAGCAGTTACTGAAAGACATTATAACTTACAAGGTGGCCCGTGCGCACATTGCGCATTTTATGATTCTGTATAAGCGAAACTCACCTACACTAGCCATCACGAGAGAAGTCCGTTGAGGGCGGGGCTTAGCGGCCACGTGATTTTCTGCCAACGAATAAGATTCAAGCGATGTTGCCGTACTGTTTATGCCTCTATCCTACTTGCATTAATCACCTGTTTTAAATAATTAAATTTTCAAGTGTAAACATTGCATGTAAACAGAAAAAAATAAATCATTCTATGTGGCAACACGGCGCTTATTTTCTATTGGGTGCGGCTCAACGGACATCTCTCGTGGCGGTTGGTATACAGTACGTGAATTGATTATGAAGTGACAGAGATCTATTTTTGTTTACTATCTGACTTTTAAAATTCATCTGCATGTAATCAGCTGTTAAATTACAATTCACATTAAAGAACTTGCAATAAAAGTTGGTTAACATTTTAAAGCGCCATCTAGAAATAAATCAAAGGCAAGGGGGGCGAAGCCCGAAACGATATGATCTTTTTAATTACGATTCGTCACTGCGCTATACCTTAAGCTTTAAAATGACACCTCAATCTTAAAAATCGGTTCAGTAGGTCGAGATAAAAAGGGACGTAACAGACGAAACCCTTATAGAAATAAGAAGATAGATTTAAAACGTTAGTACTAGGGGGACCGAGCGTAAGCTCGGCAAAATGATTACTTTCGTTCTCGCCCTCTTCCATTTTAAAGACGAGCTCGTTCGCTTCGCTCACTCGCCAAGCCGAAGGGTACACTTAGGATAGCACGAAGGGGTTATACACTTTGGTATAATTTTCTTAAACTACATGTTGAAGATGTAACACATTGATTTATATCTACAGTTATCGGCTGATTTTTGTTCAATTTAAAAAAAGATCCATAAGGATAACATGGAAACTTTAAAGGGCTCTAGCGCGAAAACCGGATTTTTCTCAGCTATGGGACCAGCTCCAATCGATTTCTGGTGGCCAAAACCCCCATATTCAATAAAAAATAAAAAATCCTTGGAGCGAAAAAAAAACTTTGCCCGTTCAAACGGAGCTTGTTTTAGAGTATAAGATAAGATTTGAGGAAATCTGATACTCGAACATGTTTGTCACAAGTTTAAACGGTTTGTTTACGGTTTAAATTTTTTGTTTACAGTTTAAATCTCTCCCCCACACCAATATTTTTGTGGAGGATAAGGTTTTAAAACAAACGGACTATAGTATACGTGTTGCTCGAAATCGAGCAATTTGTTTTAATACATTACAAATGTTACTTTTAGCTGTAAATCAATGAGATCCGACCAATCCAATATTATGAATCACTTTAATAACAAAAAACTAAAGTCCGTTTTTTTAAACCTGATCCTTCTAGGGAGAGATGGTGGTGGGGGTTTGTTTATCCTTGCTAATATCCCATTGGCTGGAGCCCTTTGGTTTTTTTGTTGTTTTTGTTGTATTTCACTCTTGCATACCATAGCTGGTAATTTTACATCACAACATATTGCGTATCAGTTTTATAATATTATTGGTAGCAGTTGTTTTTTAATCAGTTTATTTTATAACTATTACTTTTTAACAAGGAATAGGTTTGGCTTAAAAATATAACAGCTGACTAGGAGTTACTTAAAGACATTATAACTTATTTGAAACGTTATTTGAGGAAATCTAATACTCGAACATGTTTGTCACGAGTTTAAATGTTTTGTTTACAGTTAAAATTTCTCCCCACCCCAATATTCTCGAGAATGATCAGGTTTTAAAAAACTGACTATACACGTATTTAGGGCCTACAGCTGATTATTAACAGATGTTTAAATGCTTTATTCAATCCCAATGTTATTTAAATGGGAAATTTTGAGATTTCAATGGTGGATAGCGCCTTTATTTTCAGTCAGATTTTCATCAGGTTTTGGCGGAAACAACTACAGACCAAGCCCTATCCAACGACACAAAAAAATTGAAAATCGGTTGAAAATTGTAGGAGGAGTTCTCAACACAAAAATACCCTTAGCGTATTAAATAAGTATAGATTAGAGGAATGGCCTGCATGCGTTCAAAACAAAATTTTAAATTTAGGCTAAGGTTGATATGTAGCACCCTTCCTACTTGTGTGACACGAAGAAGTTAATTATAGTACCAGGTTAATTATACAACGCGTACCAGCCGGTAGGTGAACGTCGACTCGCCTCGAACGCCGTGTCGTCGGCGTTCAACTACCGGCCCTACGTACGCGTTGTATAGTGCACTAATCGTTTTTAATGTTAACTTATTCTCGTTATGTGTGTGTTAATATTAACTTTTTGACAAAGAAATGATGTTTGGTTTCGTGAAATCGGGCCTGATGATGACAATTTATTTGGTAGTCCAGGATTAGTTTGGATTTATTGAAGCTTTACATGACCTATTTATAATTGTCTTTATCAGCTTCGGAGGCTTAACAACAGGAATAACTAAGTACAATGCCGTAAAAAAGTCCTCAATTATCGACCACGATGGATAGATATTGTAATGAATATATTCATAAAATTAACTACCTATTACAAATAATTGCCGGTACCTTCGGGAAATATCAATTCAAACAAACACTATCATGCTTTAAGTAAATCCAGAATTACTAGTAGAGATTCCACACAATGATTGAGACACAACAGCCTCACAAGGCCGCTAAAGCACATATTAACCGGTGTACCTAGTGCCAATTACGGCAGTCCAAAGCCCATTGTGGGCCTGATTTAGAAGGTAGTCCCAGTCAGTGGGACGTCCACGGCACGTGCCGATGTAGCACGGTGTCAAGGAGTCTGCACCAGCCAAGGTTGCTGCGCCGCCGCCGCCGCTGCACTCTTATCAACATCAGCTACACTGTGCCTCCTCCAGGCAACACTCGAGATTCAAAATTGATTATAGAATTGGCTTTTAGAGGACGACTCGTTTAAAACTAGGCTGTAGTGTTTTGTCTTTTATTGTATAAAAATAAAGTTTCCTACATACTTGAAAAGAAACCCACCATCGGAAATATTGAAAAAACTTAAACAAGGAAAGTACGTGTTTAAAAATAATTGTGTATTTAAAAATATAATTAAATACATCCTCTCTCTGGAAAACCCATAAACAAATTACAACTGCTTCTATTTCGGAATTAAGTGAAGTAATCAAAACTAAAGTAGACACTGTAATTTGTTTATGGATTTTCCAGAGAGAAGATATATTTTTACTACTTTTAATGGACATTTATTTAAATTCAAATTGGAAAGACCGCCTTTGAACACACCCGCTTGTGACATTATAATAAACAAATCTATAAGACGCTTTTAGGTTATTTTAAACATCTCATTAGAACTACAAGTTTGAGGTGAATATTGAAAGTTCTGACACATCGATGTAGTCATTTGCCTCAAGATTTGAAGCCAAAGTATTCAAATAAAAATAATAATATAAAAAATAGCTGTTTTCAGAAAATAGCTATTTGTGATTAAGACGCAAAGTACTCCATTGACGATAAAGAGTTGTAGATTTCGACAGTTCGAGAACGGTAACAACTGTACTTACACACACAATTCTTCCTACTATCATAATTGCAACAGTAAAATTGTTACTGTCAAAATGTCATTTAGGTTAAGTTTGATCTTTTTAAACACACTAACAACTATCAAACATGACCTCAAATTAAACAAAAACCTCAATTACTGAATAACAACAATGACCAACAACTGTGGTATGGATTGTAACAACAGCTGACCTTAAAAAGCTATTGGATTTAGAGAGCGGGAATGTATTCAATGTTGCTCTAAACCGCGAATGAAATGAAAGCGGAAATGAAATATTTTGGGTACGGTCCACAGGTATGGCAATGCGATTATTTCCACGCAGTGATAGGAAAAATCAATTACCATGTAGTGAAGTCGTCGGGTTTGGAAGTGATTTCATGTTCGGTTAGCGTATCATGGCCGTCGGTCGGTTTTGTTGTGTCGGTGTGACAGCTGCCAACACCCGACCTTGTCAACCTCTGGTTCCTCGAACCCCGCGTCATCGGGAACACCTCTTACAATGTACCATTTCCACCTGATTGGAAACCTTTAGGTGGCTTTGTTTTTAAACGGTTCTGACGTCAAAGTCTCCTAAATCCTGTTATAACAACAGGGGATCAATTATCCATTTCAACTGAGCTAACTTCCGGGAAATACCTGTTTTACTTTCCTGAAAATATAGGCCCCATTGAAGGTGTTTGAAAAGTATACCTATAATAATAATAATAATATTCTTACATCGTTAAGCTCTTGGTCTCTGATTTTGTTATACAATGCAGTTCATTAGTTTAGATTATCATGAATTAATGAAACATTGTTTAACGAACTAAAGGGTGTTAAAAGTTCCTTGGAATGTTATCTAAACGAATAGAAGAATTGTCTACTAAATACAAAAACTCAATTCATTCTTTTATTTTTAAACGTCAGCTACTAACCAGCTCGAGGTATTTTGTAAATGTATATCATAATGCTTATCATATTATGTGCATAAAATAATTAAAAGGACTCATTAAAGCCATGCAAATAACCAAAATTTAAAAACATTTTTTATCATTCTGCACGAAGTCAGCCTGTTTTTTGTTCTCTCAATAGTACCAAAACCAATTCTTTTTTGTCCTAGGACTTGAAAAATCATCTGGAGAATTTTTTAGGTCCTAGTACTGAAAAGTCAGCTGTTTGCTATGTATATTATTATTCATTTATTAATGTTGAGGAGCTGAATTTTGAAATTCAAACGTTATAAAGAGCATTGTTTGTAAATAACAGAAATGTAAACACTGCATATTACTTACTTTGTAAATATAACCTCGAAAATACAACTTAATAGTTAATATTTTTAACAATCTAAAGTCTAATTTAGCATTATGATAAAAAACGTTGTTCCTCACTCGGAGCAAAAGTGTCTTTTTGATGCTTAATCGTTTTTAAAAACTCGGCTGCGCCTCGTTTTTAAAACACGATTGCGCACCAAAAAGACCCACTTTTGCTCCTAGTGATGAAAACTACTATTGTAATAGTTTGTCAATTTTCTTTTCTTTTAATATTATAAACTTACTTATTGGAGGAAATTATTGTCATAAGTAATTTGAAGTAAGTATTTTAAACAAATTTTATACTCTAAACCAAACACTGTTCTTATCACCAAATAAGTTTTTATCATTCTGCACGAAATCAGCCTGTTTTTTGTTCTCTCGACTGTACCAAAACCGATTCTTTATTGTCCTAGGACTGGAAAATCATCTGGGGAATTTTTTAGGTCCTAGTACTGAAAAGTCAGCTGTTTGTATGTATATTATTATTCATTTATTAATGTTGACGAGCAGAATTTTGAAATTCAAACGTTATAAAGAGCATTGTTTGTAAATAACATAAATGTAAACACTGCATATTACTAACTTTGTAAATATAACCTCGAAAATTACATCTTTATAGTTATAATTTTTAATGATCACAAGTCTAATTTCGCATTATGATAAAAACGTTGTTCATCACTCGGAGCAAAAGTGTCTTTTTGATGCTTAATCGTTTTTAAAAACTCGGCTGCGCCTCGTTTTTAAAACACGATTGCGCACCAAAAGACCCACTTTTGCTCCTAGTGATGAAAACTATTATTTTTCGTCCAAGAGGTATGTAATTTATAATAATTTATTAAATTATTTATTATAATTTAAATAAAGATTTTTGTATAAATAGTTTTTGGCCCCATGGAATTAATCGGTCACGAGACTGAAAAAATCTGTTTCCGTCCTACAGCCCTTTAATGTGCTTTACATTCATAAGGACTTTTTTTGTTCCCTTATGTACAAATTAACCTATATGAGTTGATAACAACTGTAGAAATAAAACCCATGTGCTTGGCAACTGAGCGAAGGGAACGGACTCGTCTTGAAAAGGATCAAGCCTTTTTGGGCTCGTAATTTCAGCAAATGTTACCATGGATGAGAACTATGTGATGTCTCATGATTATAAAATTTTTCGGTCTACCAGGTTCTATAGTAATTAAAGAACCGAAATTAATATACATTCGCCTTAAAATAACATATAACATCGTCATACGACCTATATAAAGAATTTTCATTTTTCTAGAAAATCTTGTTACTTCAAACACTGTAAACTGAAATTAACTGTATCGTTAGCAAAAATACGACAAATTTAGCCTATAATTTTACTAGATTTTTATCTTAAGTACTCATTGGTTAAATGCATTTTCCCACATTGAAGACTTGCGTCACAAAAAAATTCCTAAATGATATAAGAACATACGTAACATTTTCGTGAAAAAAACCGTCCATAACGATAAATCCTTTTGACCTCTGGTAAACAAGGAGCGGATTAATTGAAGTACTTAATCTAGCTAAATAAATGGTTAAACGCTCAAGCCGCGTTATGCAAGCCGCCGCTGGAACTCAGTTCACCCAGGAACTCACCGAGTGGCCTTGAGGTGCGGCAATTACTTCAATTTTCCGTTTTTGTCGCTCGCATCTCGAGTTGCGCAACGCGATTGTGTTATTGTCGCAGTAAAGATTTCATTACCGGCCGCGTTACTACCGATTTGCTTTACTGCCGGTTTCTCAGCTCGTAAACTGTAGAACACTTCGTGGAACTCGTGCTGCCTCGGCCGGGTCCTGACAGGCATGAATGGTCCTGTCATTCTGTTAAAGGAGAGGTTTGAAAGAGAAAATTAAGTATTTTGTAGTATTGGTTCTACTTGTAATCTTTAACTACTTGTAGTTCTTAAGAATATAAGGGTACGAACAGAACGAGTGGGTCGAGGTGGAGGTGTAGGTCGCGGTCGATGCCACAAGTTAGGTCGCGGTCGATGTTGACCGCACATAGCGAGGAGGTCACCCGCGCTATCAGTGCAGCTCAGACCATTGGAGAGTGATGTGTGTAGTGTGCTTATTAAATAAAATAAATAATCCTATATTTTGAAAAGTATAAGTAGGCCTACCTTAGAGCGTCATAACTTGCGATTACCAATACAGGAATGGCGATATTTACGTTGTTATACGTAGATGTTATACATTTTGTTGATATCTAATAAGAGGTACAACTTTGATAACTACCGTAAATGTTCAATATGTAAGAACAGATTTATTTCTTTACTAATGTACAATAATTACATATTGTGTTGACTACCAGTACAATAATTAAAAGAAAGGGCCACCAGGTTATTATAAACCCAAATAATACATTGTGGCAAAGTGCATTTATTTATTAAAAGACTATTAATTTAAGTGTTTGCATGGTTTTTGTTTATACACTCTACCCCACAATATAAAAGGCATTAGTTATCAAATATTCTCAAAGATATTTCAAAAATAGTTTGTTATCATTGATAGGCCTAATTTCATCAGGGAGATTATTAAAAGATTTAGCTCCCGCATAACATGGTAATTTATGGTAAATTTTAAGTCTGTGAAAATCAGATCTAAATCAATTTTTATTTCGTGTATCATAGTTATGAAAATTTGTGCCAAATTTCGAGTCACATTTTGTTAGAAAACGATTAATTGTTTGATAAATATACAGACTAGCTAGTGTTAAAATATTTAAACCACGGAAAGCTGATCTGCACGATTCTCTTCTGCCTATCTTTGCTAAGATTCATAAAGATTTCCTTTGAAGATTAAATACTCTTGAAAATTTACAATCTGCACAAGCCCCCATAAAGCTAATAAATTAATAATTATTAAAATTAATTTAATTTTGATGTCAAATAAAACTATTTTAACCTTAAATCTAAATAAGAGTTACACTTATGGCATACCTCGAATTTACATGTATTTTGGGTTGCTATTACTATTACAGGATGGAGAACTGAAAATTAAGTATAACAATTAAGTTAACAGAGAATCACAAAGTAATAACTGGTTTGTGGCTACCTTAAGGGGTGGGAAAGGTTCAGGCGTACGCGACGGGGGACGCTCGACTTTAAACGAACCAATATGTATATGTATCGGATGGCTATCATAGCCAGCTACCATCTCAAATAATAATAAAATAAATAAAATATGTTCTGCAGTTCAAAGCACCTGCGTCAGTACATTTAATAGTGGCCCGGGATCGGGCCGTTAGAATTTGGTCTGACAGCTGGCATAGCTGAGAGATCACTTGCGTAAGTTCAGCTGCCAAAATTTGTTGTTCGTTTAGCACAACCCGGGGAGTACGTCAGTACGTGCAGCTTTAATGGAATGCTGCGGACGCGAACAACATCACCCCCCAAACGAACCAATCACAACGAAGCATCCAGGTAAACCGCGAGGTAAGCATCCATGTAAATCAAATGATTTTGATTTTTAAAAGCATCGCTGTAAACCTCCTGGATGGCATCGCGAGTCACCTCCACCGCGACTTACTCGTTATGCAAGGCCTCGCTTACTACAATGTGTTTGATTTACATGGATGTCGACGGCGACCGCGACCGCGACCTACACCTCCATCGCGACCCACTCGTTCTGTTCGTACCCTTAGAATGGTTAAAACAATAAAAATACACAATAACCTGAAAATATTATAGTGGTAACTAAAATTACTGTAAATACACAAATTTTATACATCATAATAAAAAAAATCTGCTAAGAATTTCTGTGTGGATATTCTAATTTTTTCTATTATTTCACGATGTTTAAGGGTGTCAAACTATTATAATAAGAGTTTATAGGATTTATTGAAGTGAGTATGTATAAACGAATAGTTGGAGGGAAGATGGGTTTTAAATCAGATAAAAAGAGTGAATGAACTTTTTTGAGTGTGATTAATGAGTGCTCTAATGAAATGTAAAAACGCAAGAATGAGACAAAATGATACATGCAGATTAGTGTTTAACAAATTTAATAAGATGTGCTGTTCGTTAATTGAAAAACGGAAAGTCCAACTTAACAAAACAGGATGTTGAAGTATTAAAGTTTGTATACGAACCTCTCAACTCAACTGTAATATTGCAATTTTTCATGTCAAACTAACTATGTGATAACGTGACAGTGATTTTCCATTGGTCATAATCTTTTACTCACCGAAGATTCTATAAGAAAGTAATTCTCAAAATAATTATGATGATTGCTAACTGATTATTAAATAATAGATAAATTTTGGACTGAAAAAACTACTTTGAGTATTGTAACATTTACTTATACAAAGAGTACAACTACATTTATTTGTTCATGATCAGATTTCCTGGTTTCTACCAATGCCATCTATTGGAGTATTTTTATAACCTTGTAAGTTATTTAGAGAATATTTATTTTATCTACGGCCGTTGTAATAAGCGACAATTTAATGATATTACAAGTAACATCCTGAAGATGTAGGCTAAATTATTAAATCAAATTAAACCTTGTTCCATAATGAGAGTTTGAGCGACAGGTTTAACATTCATAGATTAAACAATGCCAATGAGACCTCCGGATTCGACAGAAGTACAGTATTATAATGGAAAGTACTTGGGGGCCAAGCATTTACTAGGTAAACTCAAACTCAAACTGTAGCATTAGCATTCATTTCAGTAATACATCATTTACAGGCAGTGTGCTAAAATTCCCAGTGCTAAAAGGTTTATTTCTTGATCAAGATGAACTCGTTCGCTCCGCTCACTCGCCTTCCTGACGACCTCTTTCGCTTCGCTTTTGAGTTTCAGGCTGTTTCAATGTAGGCCTACGAGTGCTGTACTCGGGTGTATATTTGTTGAAACACATTTTGAATCTGTAACTCGTGGATTCTAACTATTTAGTTAAAAGCTGTTTGCATAATTATTCTAATGCTTTTGTTTTTAAATTCAAATGCAATTCTTCATATTGATTAGTTGTTTTATACTTTTATACGTGACTTTTATTTATCTAAACATTCATAATCAGCAGTATGAAGTAATAGGATTTAAGAAATTGTAAATTAGTTTTCTTACACAGTAGCATTGACTATGTACACTATAGTCAATGACAGTAGTACCATTTAATAATTTTTTGTAACTGGCTGCCATGCAAAACCTTCTGTTTATACTGGAACACGAGGTTAGCTTTTGGACAGTTGAGTCAGCGGTTTTCATTATTTCTTTGTTTTGATTTTTAACTCCGTTAATTTTAATGTTAATGTTAATTTTTTAAATTTCAATTAAAGATTGTAAGGAAATGAGATGTTTCCTAGCATAGCAACCTGTATTTATATTACTTTTATCCCAGATCTAAGTAATTAGCAGCGTTTGAAGAATATCGTTCGAGCCGTTTTTGATGTTCGTGTGCAAACATACATACATATATACACGGTGCACCGGAACTCTCTGGAACCCTTTTGTATATTTGTTCATTGCATCGAGAAAAGAAAAAAACATCACATAAATAGGGGTCTAAAATCTATCGTTAAGCCGCTAGTCGCCATTTTTTCACATAATCGTTTTTATTTCTGTGACAGATGATTGTATTCAAATTATATTGGGTATGAATCTTAATCATACCATTTAAAATTTTCAGGGATAAAATTAATTTCTTCCACTGTATATTTTTAAAATGGCGGCAATTTGAATTTTTCGAACTCAATAAATTTTACAACACGCAAAAAAGTTGCCAAATTAAATTATTTAACTAATGATACCAAGTTTGTAAGATTCTGACAACAAATAATGGAGTTATCACGATTTTTCTGTTAAAACGGACTTAATTTTCATTAATTATAATGCAAAATCAATGTGTTTATGGAGAAAAATTGCAATAGCTCCGTTGTTTGTTGTCAGACCCTTACAAACTTGGTAGGCCTACCATTGGTTCAATAATTTAATTTGGCAACTTTTTTGTATTATGTAAAAGTTTTATAAAATTTACCAAGTTTTGGATATTTGAGTTTGAAAAATTAAAATGACCGTTGTTTAAAAAAAAATACAGTGGAACAATTTAACCTATTTCCTGAAAATGCACGTTGGTATGATAAAGATTCATAACAAATATGAACTTAATACAGCTATCCGTTACGTGAATAACAGTTATTATGTGTATAAAACAAAATGGCGGCTAGAGGATTAACGAAGTATTTTAGACCCCTATTTGTATGATTTTGATGTTTTTTCTCGTCTCGATGCAAGGAACAAGTATACAAAAGGGTTCCAGAGAGTTCTGGGACACCCTGTATAAATACCTTAATCGTATTAGAGTATAGGATAGGATAGTATTATATTTGTGAAAGAACGAGTTGTATTTTGTGTAGGATTATAGCAGCAAGAAGGCGGACCTCTTTTTGCCTTACTTTGCCCCGTCCTCATAGACTATTGATCTGTGCGTGGATCGTATTAGACAAAGTAAGGGGGTGAGCCGCTACAGTACAAGGTGAAAGGTACTGATAAAAGTCACTAGCAGAATGCGGATTCGAACCCACGACATCGCTGCCATGGTCCCGAAGTCCGGCGCGCTAACCACTACGCCACCGACCCACCCAATTACAGATTATACTTTTCAAACATATGTTATTTGTTGTTTGTTTTTTAATTGGTTTGATTTTATGGTCTGTGAGCAGGCTATTGAAGTTGGTTACCATAAAAACGTCCGATAGGTGTGGGGTAAAATGGTAAATAACTGGTGGGAAAGTGTAAACAAAGGAATGGTTACCAAGGAATCGGCGAGAATCGAGGGTAAAATGGCGCAAATGAACAGGGGACACTTTTCCCTATCTGTTGAGCACTGTATATTTAACATTGTTGAACTTCACCGACGAAAAGACATCTACAAATTATGCCAAAAATCTATTGTGAAAGTTAAAAGTCGATCTGACACTTCCTTCTTAAGTAATCGCTCGCCATTGAAATCAGATTCATAAATACACTGAGACGCCTACACCTATGAGGATTTCTCATCCCTTTGAGTTGTACATCCAATTACTTCAAAGCTTATTATCTCAAGGAAGCAAACTATTCAGTATCCAGTTCTCATAGGTACACACTACAAAGTCTAGCTAACATAATTATAATTATAATAACATAATTATTTAAAGATTACAACCAAATGGTGTACCACCATAAAAAATAAATATAACAATAAAATTAAATGTTGGACCATCTAATACAGCCATTAATTATAATTGCCCTTGCATGAAAGGCAGGTCAAATTGCACCTGTCATCAGGACGGGTGGGTTTTTGTTTATTTTCGATTACTTACTCCCGTGTTATATAATCGACCTTGGAAGGGTTATTATCAAGGTCAAGCCGATGTGGAGGGGGCGTGTCCCCCCAGCGTTTCCTCTGCAATTTCAGGATACTCCGTTATTATTACAGGTGCAAAAAACTTCCTGCGCACTTGTGGTTTAACGTGTACTAAATATAAACAGCTTCATTATAATCTTATAATCTTCTTTTGGCCTTCAGAGATATTAATGTGAGTCTTAAAATGCCCTTATCAATATAAAAAAACTAATGTGGCATATAGGGGTGAAAGCCCCTAAAATCAAAATTGTATAGGCCTACACCACAGCGGAAAGCTTACGAGAGTTCGCAGAAGATTTAAACGTAATTCCATGTACTATATTTTAACGACATCGTTTTCGTAGACCATTCCTCTCCAAACACTAAAAACACTGTCACTTATTATGATTGCTTCAATTGACCTAAAACTGACGATATCAAAAACTATATCGATATACCAAAATAAGTTTATTTTTAATAAATCATTGTCCTTTATATATGAAGACCTATTTATATAAGATAAAAAGTGTGAATGAGATAAATACGTTACGAATGCTCAGCAGCCATTTCAGGGTAGTAAGCTGAATTAATGTTGGAGCCCGGATATAATTTCTTATTTTAGCGTCACCTTTCAACACATCACGCTCTCGAAGCTTGTATTTCGTCTTCCCTCGATGTCAAAATTTGGATCACTTAATGAAAAACGTGTTTTCGTGTAAACAAAGCAGTATTCTTCTATGGAGAATATCTACATTATTTAAAATTTAGTTCTTATGTTTTGGGCATGCTACTACTTCCCCTAGTCTGCGAAACAAATGTCTTTAATTGTCTTTAATGTCCTATCTCCTATCATTCTGCAATTTGTGAAACATCCATTTTTTCAGGGCATATTTTGATTATAAAATACCAACACAAGATACAGTTGGTTGACTGCCACACTGTTAAGGTTTTAAATATATGCCATTTTCACTCAATGTCATCATTTGGTTTTATATCATACCAAATCAAATTCATTACTAAAAACAATTCAAGCGTTTCTAGAATTACAACCCACTGCCCAATGCTTACGGCGTATCAGCGGTTCTAACGCTTTTGTGACCTGCATAAACGCTCTATTGGTATTATAAATTCTTGGGACCTCAACACAAAATAGTAATATGGTGACGGATTTAGGTCTTACCGGTACTACTGTAGGTAATAGGAACTTACCTATAGTTGGAAAATTCGCTAAAACTATTAAAACCATCACCATATTAATTCTCCGCACTACATACGCTGAAAAGAAGAGCCAAACAAGTTTGATCTTTTTCAAGAAGAGCTCATTCGCTCCCCTCACTTATCCCACCACGATATCATTCGCCAAATCCCTCCAATTGCTTCGCTCACTCGCCAGGCCAAAGGTGGCAAAAGGGCGCACTTGCACTGTGGTAAATTGTGTGAACAAGTTGAACCAAGTAATTGCCATAGGCAGTTGGGCCCCACTCTTGAACCAGTCGAATTTATAATTATATTGCTCAGAATCGAACAGTTTGATTTGGGATAAGACATAATATCCATAACATAAAACATTTGGGATAAAACACTTAACTAAACGACCTAACAAAAGGACAAAAATTAGGTATTAAAAGTAAAGTTGTATGGACCATTCCCTATAAAAATAGACAATAAGACACGTAAACATAAAACAAAAAACTCATCACAATAGGTTTGAGATTTTTTAAATTCTAACGTTTCAAAATTATTAGTTAAAGTATGATTTACAATGAATAATGGCTTGCAAAAAATAGTTTTGAATGGTATTATCACGGTAAACTGAACGAATTGCCTTTTGAACCATTCATTATCTTCGTTTGTACGTTTCTTACCGTTTTGTATTTCTTTAGTTTGCCGTAAATGTACCTCTGACTTAGAGTTAGTTAAAATAATGCCATAGCATAAATATGTCTATATCACCATTGTCTTTAATTGCAGGCTGGACACCATGGGCTGGACGTGGCCTTTACACATGTTACATTGTATCCTATGAGTCACCTAGTTTTTGCTTTTACAATTAATCATCTTAATGCCGTGTCGATCTAATTAAATTCCATCTGATAAAGGCTCATTTGTATTGTAATCAGTTTAACGCGGTGCTTGTGGCAATTGCACAACTTTACATGCTTGCTCTATATAAAATTATTCTGACCTTGAAACTTTGTTCTATCCGTTCCCTTCTTTGGTCTCTAGATCTTCGGTATCTTGCACAATTCATGCAAAGCGATATAGTACCTTGGGGCCGAGCATTTTCTAGGTTAACTTAAACAATTATTTGTAGTCATAATAACGTCATTCACAGACTGTCCGTTAAAATGATAAGCCCAAAAGGGGTTCGAAAGAGCTTGTTCGTTCCCCTCACTCACATCCATGACGAGCTTGTTTGCTTCGCTCACTCGCCTTTCAGGATTTTTTAAATGTAGGACAATTGACTATAAATATAGAATTAATTTGTACTACTAGGTTAAATCATGATATAATCAGCTGTTCCATGAATATATGTAAGCTCAATGTTTTTTTTTTTTTTTTAAGTGCCCCCTTTCTCCCTCCTACGCCATTACAATCGTCAATTGCCATTCGTCAACTTATAAAGCGAGAGACTTATGAAGCTGCACTATGGTATGATAACTTGTATTACCTTTCCGGTTAAAAGCGGTTTCATCATTGTTCATAATTCTTTTTTAAAATTTAATTTCAATTATAAAAATTGCTTAGTTTTTTCATCGCTTTATTTTACTTTTAACCAAATAGTGATAATCACCGGTATACAGTACCATTAATAAACTTATGAATTATTTTTGCTATAGCATCATTTTCTAATTAATTTATTTACTACAATGGAAAACACATGTTTGTACTGGAGCACGTGGTTCATGCTTTGATAGTTAGTTGAGTCATGTGTTTCCATCTAATCTTTTGTTTTTATTTAAACTCTATAAGACCGAAGTTATTTTTTTAGAATTTCGATTCAAGATTACAAAAAAATAGTATTTTTGCTAATTATAGGGAATTGTTAAAATATTACTTTTATCCCAGATCTAAGTTATTTGCAAAGTTTGAGGAAAATCGTTAGAGCCGTTTTCGAGATCGAGGTGTTATAACTCATCAAAACCTAGCACAATTTATTAAATTGTTTATGACATTTTATTTGGGGATTATAAGTGATTTCTTGGACGACACATTTTACTTTAAAATGTTAAAAAAAAAATAATTTCTTACGTTGATTATTAGATAACTAGGAACAAAGCCCGTTGTGGTTAAATACAACGGTCTCTAGAAAAATGGTACCTATAGGCTATTTTCGGTGAAATAAAAAAAAATGTAGTATTTGTTTTCAATATTGAAATTTTATTTGAGAAAAATAATTGGTTCGTATTTCAGCGTACTTAGATTGTGTTGAATGGCATAGAAAAGATAAACTTCTAAACAAACAGTTTCAGTCGCGATCTATATTATAAATGGTAAAATTATTCATTTTCAGAACAATTAAAAATTTATACTTGTAATTATTTAATTTAGTTCAGTTTTATAGTAATTTAGTTTGATTTAATTTAGTTTAGTTTTTCAAATAACAATTAATTTATGATTGTAAAAATCACATACTGCTTAAAACCACACACTGCTTTATCACATAACTTTATTTAAAAGCCATCAAAACGTAAGGAACTCACAACCACAAATCCCAAATGTAAACTTTAAAATGTAAACAAAGAAAAGTCAAGGACACAACAATGCATCAATCAGCTGTTAAATTAATAACATGTGTTTCATGAACACAGTTTAAAGGAAGAAAATGTTTATCTTTTTAACTTTTTCACCATAACTGCTGAGAAAAACATGAAACTTTCACATTTTTGAGTAAATAAACACAGACGAAGCTTTCGGACAACACCTAAAAGATTATTAAAATCGGTCCAGTACTCTAGATTTAGCTGTACAAAGTTTAATAAAAATATCTCTACCATAGTATTTTTTCAACGTAAACAAATTGGTAGTAGCTTTGGTTTTTTGTAAATAACCTTTTAACGATGAGGAAATGGACCAAAGTGAATGATAGTTTTCTGAAAGAGAATTAAATTTCCTACAAATTACTAATAAGCATTTCTTAAATAACCGCATTAAAAGTAGCCAAAAATTGCCTTCAAATGAAAAAAAAAAACTTAAAAACCCGTTTTTAATGTATATCTTATGGAAAACATGTTTCCTTATTTTTTCACCATAAATACTAAAAAACATCAAACTTTCATATTTTATTGGCAAATCTACAGGATGAAAGCTTTCCAACGACAGTAGAGGCATTATGGGGCTTTCAGGACAAACGCAAATTCAGCGGTTTTTAATCAGTGGTTACGTATTTGTGACGTGTGATGACGTATGTGTGACGTCATACGGTGACGAGGTGGAGTGTGTGACGTCACGGGTGTGACATGGTGGTGTGACGTCACTAATACGCTATTGAACTTAAAGCAGAGACCAGAGAGGGCTAATTTTCATTTTATTTTACGTTTATTTATGATGAAAAAGTGTTAAATAATTGTCTAAAATGATAATATACATGAATTTACAATTTTTTTGCAAAAAAAAAACGAAGAAAAACGAGCAAAAACGAAGTTTTTATAATTTCGACGTGGGTGGTCCGTCTTGGGAGGTTATCTTATCTCTTATCTTATCTGTTATCTTATCTTATCTTAGATCTTAGATAAGATAAGATAAGCGCGCTGGGGGGGGCTTCGCCCCCCCAGACCCCCCCCCTTTGTTGGGGGGGCTTCGCCCCCCCAAACCCCCCGGGTGTTGCGCCGATCAGGCTAGTAAGGCTTAATTCCTTCGCCCATTAACTTGCAAACGGCGGTAATTGCTAATGGCTTAAGACTAGATCTCAACATAATTCGTTCACTTGGGATTATTTTACAAGGGTTATTTTTTAATGCTCTTTTTTCGTTAATGACTTACACTTTTCTATCAAAACATAGTTCATTTCATCAAATATAATTATTGAACAATTATTCAACCGGTTTTATGATTCAACAAATCACAGAGGCCGTTTTAACTACCCGGGCAATAAATAACATTCTTCCCCTTTCTATTTCTCTACAAACCCCGCTTAACAATTATTATTATTTGATGCAAATATTCTATTTTTATTTCTGACCAGTTTCATTATTCTTTTATACACCATCATTTCACTTTTCTCTCTGAATTATTTGATTTATCCTGTTAACTACCGTGGCCTTTAGAAAGGCCGTTTCGGCTTTCTCTCAAAATTTTTGCTGCGGGCTTCATCTTTAAGTCCCCGACACTTTACATTATTTAGTCCGCCACTAATAATTATTTTGTTTCCCCGGATTTTAACTAAAGTTTTTACCCCGGGCAGGTTCAAACATGTTCAAGGTCATTTGGGACTTAGAAAAAAAAGGAACTTGACTGTAGCGGACATGCCAGCCGACCAGCCAAGTATAGGGGCAGTTCATCGTAGCTGGGCAGGCCAGCCGACCGAGTGAACCAAGGTGTGGGGGACCGCAGAAACCGCACTGCGCGAACCACCCGGGTATGTTTGTTTTTGGGGGGGTGTGATAGGAATCAGGTAAGGGAACATAGTTTAAGTACCCTTGAGTGTTAGTTAGTAAAAATATAAGAAAGAACCCACGCAAAAGCCATGCAAAGAAAGGACAGTAAAGAAGGCAAGCGCAGAGGCCAAGTGCAAACGAGGGAAGGGACCTAACGGTCCCGTGATCAAACTGATCTTGACGCCCAGGGAACGTCTCACAGCGGCTCCGAAACTTCTCGCCCTCGTACGGAGTAGTCTTTCCCAGGCACGGCGACATTCCTCGGTACAGGGGCGGCGCTCAACCCCGGTGACTCGACGGCAACCTCCGTAGACATCGAGCGGCGCAAGCGAGTTGACCTGCTTGGGTGCACGCTTGGCTTTGGCTCCGAGGCGGTATACCACGTAGGGATGCGCTTCTCCGAAGACAACGCCGAATGCCCGGTGTCTCCGATGGTGTCCGCCGAGTCCCAAAAGTCGGCCGGAGAGGTCGGAGCTGCTTCTTGGATGGTCCCGTGACGGCTCGATCCGGAGTGATGCTGTGGCGAGAGCAGCTCCTGGTTTTATCAACTTTTCCGCTGACTCAGCGAGAAATCGACGTCTCTCATTGGCTCAGCGGCTGGGCCAATCAGAAGCGAGCTAGAGTTTATGACTACCCCACGGCCACGCTGCGGAATTATTCATCACTCCAGCCAGATCACGAGGATGCCAGCCACAGAGAAGACTCCACCGATGCTTCTGAGGAAACCTACTCGGCCCAAGAAGATGGTTATGCCTCGGAGGGACCCCGTTGCTCAGTTGCCCGCTAAAAACCCCAAATCTCCGGTGCGGAATCGAACGAGGACCAAGCCGGCGTCATCCACTCCAGTTCTGCCTCAGCGGGTTGTCATCTCCTCCAACGCCGTGAGAGCCGAAAGTCTTCTTCGAGAAATTCTTGGGGGGAAGAGAGACTACGCGGAGAAATATGTTCTGCAGGCGGGACCAACTTCAGCTCCGGCTCCCGGGGTCGTCCCAACAACGGAGGGCAGGCCGATTTCACCCATCACGCCCAGTGAACGATGCCGGCCCAAATCACCGTTTCCGGGAGTCAAGACCCACCGCCTGTGGAAGCTCAAGCCCGGGCTTTATTGTCTCCTGGACTTCAATGCGGAAGAGAGAGTGGCCTTGCTGCTTCTGGGGAGAACCGTCGTGCAAACGCCATTACCCACTGGCGTACCTCTTCCACATCGGAGTCCGAAGAAGACGTACTTGGAGATTGGGGTGCCAACGGATGGACAACTGAGCCAGCGAGTCACCGCTAAGTGGATATCAGTTTAATTTAATTGATACCACAAAACGGCCTTTCTAAAGGCCACCAATATTAATCGTTTTGCAATCAAGTCGAACGCTGAACTAATTCGTATCCGAAAACTAATGGACTATTCGATGTGCAATATATTATTATTATACAAAAATGAATATAAAATACAATTCTTTTTCCTTATTCATCACGCCACTTCACTCACTTACTTTCGCCCAGAACTTTTAATTGTCTCGGTCAAACCGCTTTATCGGCCCCCTAATTGCTACCGGCTTAAAACACAAAGTTTTGGATTAATAATGTTAAGTCTTTAGCTCTAAACACATTATATTTTTATCAACTAACTACCACCGATTTCAGTCAACAAAAGTGTACCGAAATTTGTTATGCATCATAGTAACACAAAGGGATGTGTCTCCTTAAAATTTGGCGGAAAGTTTTTAAACCTCACGGTCAAACTTCTTTATTTGGCTCCCCTGACGATGCCCGACCGTAGTAAATAACGTTTGGCGGAAAACTTTTAAACTTTGCGGTCAAAACAACTTTATTTTGTTCCCCTTACTACGTACCGTACAGAAATCGGTTTTGTAAATTTCACCGGTCACGAGATCTTTAGGCGGGATACTTCACTGCTGTAGGGCCATTTCCATTACTTACCGTACTCAAAGCAAATTATTTGTGTCAAAATGAATGAACTCGATGAAGCTGGCAAGATATTTCAAACCTTGTCACCAAAGTAACTTTATTCTACTGCGCTAACTACAACCACGCATCCACACAAAATATTTGGCGGAAAATATTTAATCGTCGTGGTCAAACTACTTCATTTTATTCCCCTAACAATGTCGAATCATGTTCTTTAAAGATTGGCGAAAAAAGTTTAAACATCACGGTCAAAATCACTCGATTCTTTCCCCTAGCTACGTACCGTACAGAATACTGTTTTAGAACTTTCATCGGGCTAAACATGTTCTGGCCTAAACGATTTAAACTTTTGGGCTAATGTATTTGGTTCCCGTTCCTCCCGACATTTGAAACGGCCTTTCTAAAGGCCACGGAAAAAATGCTGAGTAAGTGTAATTCATGCGCACCAATAGAAAGCCAGAGCGAGTTGACAAAACCCGAGAGCTTGTCGAGCTCCCTTCACTTGTTCCTGCGCCGCTGAAGAGCCAAGATGGACCAGACTGGAACGACCTCTGCTCCTCGCCCGATCCTGAAGAGGGCCAGCGAGAATTCTGACGGCGCGGTCCACAAGAAGCGGGTGACTTGGGCAGACTTGCCGCCCGTGGAGGAGATTCTGGCTGAGATGACTCGACAGTGGGAGCTCGTCACGCCTATCCAAGACACCTGGGCCGAAATACTGTCAACGACTCCGCAGAAGAAGCTGGCAAGGTTGGAACGGAGGTTTGCAGCTCCACTGGCTCGGTTCAGCTCCTCCACACCTCCAATTCACCGGCTGTGGCGTCTCGATCCAGGCCTCTACGAAGTGCTGTACACCGAGACATCAGGTCGACTGGTTTTCGTGAGGGATTCGACGCAGACGTTGAGGGTCCAGCTGCCGAGATCAATGGAGTGGCCCAGCACTTCTACGAGGTTCCTGAAGAAGGACGAGCCAGGCCAGGACCCTCGCTATCCGAAGGGATTCGCCTACTGGATCTAGTTTCCACCCTGGACAAAACGGCCTTTCTAAAGGCCACCAAATTTTCAAGTCGTTTGTGCACTCATGCAGTAGCTACGTTACTATTTTAATGCAGCACCTCATATGTTAATAATCACAACGCCAAGTAGATACCGGCTCAAAGTAATGTATTTTGACCCTAAATTTCATTAATTTTTCGGTCAACATAGTTTATTTTAAATGCCCTAAAGGTTTGAGTAAAGAAAATTACAAGTCTTTCATCAACTTAACTATCCTTGTTTCCTATACGGTACGTTGGTGTTGTACCTTAGGGTATTTTCCATTCGCTCTTGATTATACTGAAGCCAGGAGACATGGACCCTTCAGAGACTACTGCAGCTGTGCAAGCAATCCTGCCAAAGAAGTCCATCTTCGATCCGGCAGACGAGGCTCCCACATCGAGCGCCCCGAAGTACATCGCACGTCCGCTGAACTTTGGTCCCGACCTCTCGGAGTCGTCAGATGAAGAGACCAGGGACTACATCAGAAGGACTGACCCCAAGCTTTCGACGGGAAGTTCGACCTCCGGTACACCAAAAATACGGTTGACGCCCAGGGTGAAGAACGCTCCACGGTGTACCTACGAGTTGAAGAGAGGAGCGAAGAAGGGCGAGGCGTGTGGCAAGTACTGCAGGCTGGGCGAGGATTTGTGCTCCACACACAACCGAGCGGCAAGACCCAAAGCAAGTTTCGACTTGGAACCGTTCGCTGAGGGTACAAAATTTGAAAGACTGAAGGTGTCGAAGAAGTATAAACTTCTGCAACAGACCAAAGAGCCTAGAATGGTCATCTTTCTAGATGAACATAAAATTATAAAGGTAAGACTGCCTAAATTCATGATGCCAATACCCAAGACTGGGTCATATTTAATGTTTAAAAAGAATGTACCGAAGACAGAGGGACGAAAAGCAACGCCGATGTGGGAGTCCGACTAAGCTGGAGGAGCTGGTCCTAAACGGCCTTTCTCAAGGCCACCATTTCATTCACTCGTTTTGCAGCTATAAGTGCAGCCTCTTTTAGACTGACTAACAAAGTACATTATGATATTAAATTAAAAGATTTAACGAGCTCCCAAACAAACTAACATTTATAACTTCTTTTTAAGGAACTTATAAAATAAGTTTCTGTGTTCTGTTTCCCAATGATTTTTTTATTAAGAAATATTTGCCCAAACCAAATATTAGTTGTTTGATTAGGTCAGCTAAATAAAATGATGAATCAGCATAGCTTATGCGATTTAAGAAGCTACCAGTTTATTCTGTACGGTACGTTGGGTCGCACTTAAGCGTACCATTCAAATGAAAATGCATGAGCTGAACATGGCCTACGAGATCGTCCACCACCAGACGGCGAGGAGCCACCACATCGCAGAATGGCCATGGAACCAGCGGGCCAACCTGCAAAGAGAAGTCCGGGACCGATCGGACATCGCTCTGGTCGCCAAGGACCTGGACAGCATCGCGGCCGACCCCCGCGGGAAGACAGTCCGGCTCCGGCTGTTGGAACCTGGGGTGTGGGTCCCGCCAACTCCTCTGGAGGATGACATGCCTCTAAAGTCCGCGGTGCTGAAAGACCTTCGGCGCCTACTTAAGATCAGCGGCCGGGTCATCGTCATCATCAAATGCCCGTAAGGGCACAGTCTGCGGACCGACGGCACCACCTCACACAACATCTGAGGGCGGACACAAACGGCCTTTTTCAAGGCCACCATTACACTCAATCGTTTAAAGACTTTGCTGAGCTAACTTATATTGTATTTTTATTTAATTTTATATTTGTCGTTTCGACACTATAACCACCATTTCTCGTTTTGACACTAACAGTGCAGCCTCTTTTAGTCTTTGACCAGCAAAGTATATTATGATATTAAATTAAAAGAGTTAACGAGCCCAAAACAAACTAACATTCATGACTTCTTTTTTAAGTTTCTGTGTTCTGTTTCCCAATGAATTGTTTTATTGAGAAATATTTCCTCAAACCAACATTCACTCGTTTTGACACTATCAGTGCCACCTCTTTTAGTCTTCGACCAACAAAATACATTATGATATTGAATTAAAAGATTTAACGAACTCAAAACAAACTAACATTAATAACCACTTTTTTTAAAGTTTCTGTGTTCTGTTTCCCAATGAATTGTTCTATTGAGAGATATTTACTCACTCCAAACATTAGTTATTTGAGTAGGTAAGCAAAATAAAATGGTATGCGATTTAAGAAGCTACCAGAATATTCTGTACGGTACGTTGGGTCGCACTTAAGCGCATGTTGTGGTCCATTTTCATTCTCACCCTACTCACCATGGCACCACTTGACATGCCTCCCACCTGGAAGCGACTGCAAGACACGATGGAAGATGTGTTAGGTGAAGAGTTTGATGTGGTCGTTGAGGAAGTAATTGCTATGCCAGACGACGATCCTCATGTTGACATGGAAGTTTTCAGCAACTTCGATGAAGCTGAAACATCATCTTTCGCATCGGACATTGACGAATTCATTGATTTGACCGTTGCTTCCCATGTCACAGAGTCCGAAGCCGACAGCATTGAATATTTCCTTCCGATCGAAGATGGCGAGGGAGACACGACCCCTGTTCTACCTGATGCTCCTGATGCCAGACGGAGACTATTTGACGGTTGCAGCGATGAGGAGGATGATGATGATGGTGTCGCATACTTAAGCGATAGTTAGACTTTTAGTCTACTTCAAAACGGCCTTTCTAAAGGCCACCATTACACTCAATCGTTTAAAGACTTTGCAGAGCTAACTTATTTTGTATTTTTAATTTTATATTTGCTACAAGCTGCTGCTACAAACGAGTGAAAAATTGGTAGCCGTGAAAACGGCTGTTTTGTATAGGTTTTACACAGTAAACCCTTATGGAGCGTAACTACTCTGCGTTGGCATCTTCATCGGACAAATAATCTGCTCCCACTAATCTTTCCAACGCAGCGATCACTTCTCTTGATGTTATACTAGTTCTGCTTGTTACAGAATGAACTTGTACGGGTTGATTTTCACCGGTGACTTGCCTCCCCGTAGGCAATATTTGAAAAGGTGGTGTAGTAGAGGATATTTCGGGGACCTGTACAGGCTGCTCCATTACGATGTTGTCGCTAGAAAGGTTCGTGCAATAATGATTTAAAAATACATTCATGTTCACAGGTTAATTTAATGAGCCAATGAGATTAAAGGTGCTGATGTCAGCAAAAAATGAACCAATAGGAATTTAGTGCTGAGGTAAGCATTTGATATATAAGTAGAAAATTCAAGCATTTGTTCTCATTCCTACTTCTGGAACTGCATACAGCGCATGGAACAGCAATTCAACTATGATGTATTACTGCCGTCGTTGTAATGAAGATTTCTCTAACGAAGATTTGTATGTATTGCATTGTGAAATTTATCATAATGCTACGGAAAATACACCGTCCGACTGTGAAGACCATCCGGATTTTGTGCGCTTCCTTGCCGAAAATTCTACGGAGCAGAATAGGCCAAGTGTCATCGCATATGCACCCCCAAGAGAAGATGTGGTGGATCCTATAGATGAATCGTCTCAACCTTCGACTACAGGAACACCGAGTGAAGCTGCACCCCCAAGAGAAGATGTGATGGATTCTGCTGATGAATCGTCTGAACCTTCGACTACAGGAACTCCGAGTCAAGATTCTACGTTGGGAGTGGAAGTTTTAGTGGAAGCATTTGAGAGAGCTGTTGTCCGACATTATAGAATAAACAATACAAATTCGCTTGAACTACAAAATTTCCTGACTATAGTAAAAGATGTCATTGTTGAAAAACTAAATTATGAACTCCACCGATTGAATTTCATAAAATTCGGATTGCTATTAGATACAACTTTTAATAATGTTGAAGGAGAACTGTCCAACAGAGGGTTTCTCTCTAGAAACCGCAGTATCATGGTGACCTCAAATATTGATGAAATTGTTGAGGAATGTTTGCAGGAACTGGTACTCAAAATAACGGAACATGAAGCTCGAGGATCTGGATGGTCCCTGCTCAACATTAACAGTCTGGATTTACGCGTTCATAAACGTGGATACGGAGATCGTGGCAGCAGTTATATTCCACTGCCAGCAAAGATAAAAAATACTTTGTCATGCATCAATGTTCAAAACAATGACAATGAATGCTTCAGATATTCTATGTTAGCAAAACATCTAGTGAATGAAGGTGTCCAACATCCGGAACGACCAAATAGAAGGTATCAAGAACTAATCTGTAGGTATAATTTTAATGGGCTAAACTACCCAGTGTCATTGGCCGAGATAGGACGTTTTGAAAAACGCAATCCAGGTGTATCTATTAATGTTTTTGGACTCGACAGTAGAAACAATGTCTACCCTTTAAAAGTAGTGACTCGGCAACTTGCAGATCATACAGATTTATTGCTATTAACAGATGGTGATGTTTCACATTATGTGTATATAAAAGATTTTACTAAACTGATTCACAAACAACTTACAAAAAGGAAAAGTCAAATAACAGTTTGTAAAAGATGTTTCTGTTTTAAGAATATCGCTTTTATTAGAGGAGGTCATCGTTGGCTGACGGAACACTCTAAGCTTTGTGGAGATCATGCGGCAGTAAAGGTTATCCTGCCTACCCCGAGGAATTCCGTTCTGAAGTTTAAGAACATACATCACCAATACCGAATACCAATAGTCATTTACGCAGATTTTGAATCTTCGTTAATACCAGTAGAAAATATAGATCCCGATGCACCCGACAGTGGAAAATATCAAAGACATGAACCAAACAGCTATTGTCTTTTGGTAAAATCGACACTTTCCGAAGAACATCTTCAGCACTATGGTATTCCAACATCGCCAAAACTTTACCGGGGAGAGGAAGCTGCAAAACGATTTGTTGACGATCTGTACATTATTGCTGAAAAGGTATCTACCCTCTATAGCCACATCGTTCCAATGGAAACTCTGAACCCACTTCAAGAACTGTGTCATTTAATGGAGAACGTTTGTTACTTGTGCAAAAAGGAGTTTACTGAAGATAACATCAAGGTTCATGACCATGATCATTTGACAGGTTCTTATAGAGGAGCTGCTTGCAACGCCTGCAACATCAATTTCAAACTCCCAAATTTTATACCTGTTGTATTACACAACCTAAGTGGATACGACGCTCACTTTATTATCCCTGAGCTCGGTCGAGACAAAGGTCAAATAGATGTATTGGCACAAACTACAGAAAAATTTATCAGCTTTTCGAAGAAAGTAAAAAATATAAAATTAAGGTTCATAGATTCATTAAGATTTATGCCTTTCAGTTTGATGACACTTTCAAAGAATTTAGAAAGAGGAGACTTGATTGAAACGAGGAAGCTTGTTTCAGAAGATAAGTTGGAGCTTGTATTAAGGAAAGGAGTATTTCCCTACGACTATATAGACTCCATTGCCCGATTTGACGAGACTGAACTACCTCCACCAGAAATGTTTTATAGTAAACTCAACGAATCACCAGTAGATCCGGAGGATTATGATCATGCTGTTAAGGTATGGACAGAACTTAACATGTCTACGCTTGGAGATTACAGTGATTTTTATGTGAAACTTGATGTAACTCTCCTTTGTGATGTAATGGAGGAGTTTAGAAATTCCTGTTTGAAAGCTTATGGACTCGACTGTTTTTATTATTTCACCTCTCCGGGATTAGCTTGGCAGGCAATGATGAAAGAAACTAAATGTGAACTCCAACTTTTGACGGACATTGACATGGTTCTCATGATTGAAGATGGTGTTCGAGGAGGGCTAACACAATCAGTTACACGTTATGTCAAAGCCAATAACAAACATCTTCCAAATTATAATCCAAGAGAAGATTCAGTATATCTGGGCTACTTTGATGCCAATAACCTATATGGTTATGCCATGTCCATGCCATTGCCTTATGGTGGTTTTTGCTGGGTAGAACCTACTGTATTAGGAGACATCGTAAACATCCCAAAGTTCAATGATATTGGATACATTTTGGACTTTGACTTCGAGTATCCACAAAATCTTCACGACCATCATTATGATCTTCCTCTCCTACCAAGGACCGAGATTCCTCCAGGAGGTAAACATCCCAAGTTGATGACAACACTTGAAAATAAAACTAACTATATAGCACACTACTGGATTGTGCAACAAGCGATTGAACTGGGCATAAAAATTGTTAGAATTAATCGGGTACTTCAATTTACACAAAAGCCTTGGTTGAAACAATATATTGATTCTAATACTGCAAGAAGAGCTGCTGCAACATCAAATTTCCACAAAGAGTTTTATAAACTGATGAATAACGCAGTTTATGGAAAATGTCTCGAAAACAAAAGGAATCACATGAATCTGAAACTGGTCTCTGACGAAAAGAAAATGTTAAAATTAGTTCAAAAGCCTAACTTCAAAACTTCTATTGTAATTAATGAAAATCTTGTAGCAGTCTGCATGGACAAAACCAATGTTGTCATGGATCAACCTCTATATGTAGGAATGTGTATACTTGACATTTCAAAGACCCATATGTATGACTTCCATTACAACAAGATGGTTTCCTATTACGGACGGGATAAAATTGGAATATGCTACATGGACACTGATGGGATCGTCTACTGGATCAAGACACTCGACATGTATGAAGACCTCAGAGTGTTTCCTCACAGGAATTCCTTTGACTTCTCAGACTACCCCATTGACCACCCAACCTATGACAACTGCGTGAACAAAAAGGTGATAGGAAAGTTTAAAGATGAATCTTCTGGTGTGCCCCTAGAAGAAATTGTAGCACTTATGTCAAAGATGTATGCCTTAAGGATGTTTACAGGCAGAACAGAAAATGACACGGCGGATGAAAACGAAGCCGGAATCATTAAAAAGGCAAAAGGGATTAAAAAAAAATTATATAATGAAGAACATGAGATTCGAACATTACTATAATTGTTTATTTAGAGGAGCTGAGTACAATGCAACTTTCAACACCATCCGGAGTTTTAAGCATAATTTGTACAGTATGACAGTAAAAAAGAAGTCATTGTCAGCCAGAGACGACAAGTGTGTGATCCTTCAAAATAAGATCCACACACTCCCTTATGGGCACTATTCATTAACAGAAATGGATTGAATAAGAAATTCAAAAAAGAAACGGACATCTACAAAATCTGTATTGTACTGTAAAGAATAACTGTAAAATTGTAAAGTTTTTTTAAAACTTAAATTGAATGACCTTGAACTCATGTTTTTATATCAATTTGACTTAAAACTGTAAAGTTTTTTAAAACTTGAATTGGATGACCTTGAACTCATCTTTTTTATATCAATTTGACTTTTGAAATTCATACAAGTATAATTGAATAAATTACAATTATCGTTCAGTTGTATAATGGACGAAGAATGAAGCAGACCAATGGAAGAGAGAAAAATTATAGTTGAAGAACTTCACAAACCAGTTCGAAGAAATTTTCCCAGAAGATCAACGGTCGTGAAGGGTATTAATGACTTATATCAAGCTGACCTTGTAGAAATGAAACCATACAGTAGAATAAACAAAGGTTTCAAATACATTTTAACAGTTATTGACTGTTTTACAAAGGTTGCCAGTGCTATTCCCCTTAAAAATAAAAATGGGCCTTCGGTTACTGAAGCTATGAGAAAGGTACTGCAAGCAATAGGAAAACGTATAAAGCATCTACAGACAGACGACGGCAAAGAATTTTTTAACAAAGATTTTTCTGATCTGATGAAGAAAAATAAAATAAATCACTATTCTACTTTTAGTGAAAAGAAAGCCTCCATTGTAGAACGTTTCAATCGCACATTGAAAACATTGATGTACAAGAAATTTTCAGAAAGAGGAAGTTATGTGTGGTTTGATATTCTTCCAACTCTAATCAAAGATTACAACAATACAAAACATCGTACTATAGGTATGAAACCAAATCAGGTGAAAAAAAAAAATGAATCTTTAGTTTTGAAACGCATAAAGGAAAACACTACGCCGCGGTTAGATAAGAAGCCTCCTCTTAAATTTTCCATTGGAGACCATGTGAGAATAAGTAAATATAAACAAAAATTCACCAAAGGATACCTACCCAATTGGACAAATGAAGTTTTCACAGTGCATCGAGTGCAACCAACCTTTCCAGAAACATACATTTTAAAGGATAGTAAAGGAGAAATATTGCAGGGGGGATTTTATGGCCACGAATTGTTAAAATCTAAAACTGGTAGTGTTTATTTGATTGAGAAGATTTTAAGGAAAAGAGGTAATAAGCTTTTAGTGAGATGGTTGGGATTTGATAAGACCGAAGATACTTGGATAGATCAAAAGGACTTACTTTGAAATGGAAAAACCAGTAAGGTCGCAGCATTCGGATAGACTGCTCAAGTATAACTAACATCATGGAAGTAATCTGTCAAAAGGATAGACTTGACGTCAATGACATTGATTGTTTGACACCGGATATCTTTGATAAGGAAGTAAGTAAGCATGGCACTTTATTGCCCAACACAATGAGATGTATTATTAGTGGACCTTCAAACTGTGGGAAAACCAACGTTGTTTTCAATTTAATTACAAAGCCAAACGGATTAAGTTTTAACAATGTATATATTTTTTCCAAGTCTCTCAATCAACCAAAATATCTGTTATTGGAAAAGATTATGAATGATGTGCCCGATGTCTCATTGTATAAATTTGATGCAAGTAGTGAGATAATAGAGCCCAACAATGCCGAGCCGTATTCAATTTTTATTTTTGACGATGTTTCTTCTGAAAATCATGACCGAATAAGAACATACTTTTCTATGGGAAGGCATAATCATATCGACTCTATTTACATTGGTCAGACATACAGTAAAATCCCAAAACAGTTAATTAGGGACAATGTTAACTTCTTAATAGTTTTCAAACAGGATGAAAAAAATCTCAAACACATATACAACGACCACGTTGGTGCTGATATGACATTTGAAAAGTTTAGAGAATTGTGTGGGAGAGCATGGAAAGAAAAGTTTGGATTTTTAGTTGTGGATAAAGAGAGGGCTATGAATAACGGTCGTTATAGATTAGGTTTCGATAAATTTGTCTTATTACATTAACATCTAAATGTATAATCTTCAGTATTTATTGTGACGTTGTAGAGAACACTCGAAACTAATAATGCCAAATCAGGAGGAGTTGCTTAGTGAAATAAAAGTTCTCAGTGACTCTATACGAAAGAAACACCTGTTACTAAAAGAAGGATTAGTGGCTAGAAATAAATATTTAGAGGAAACATTCAAACCCATTGTAGATCCTCTGAATAAAATAAATGAAAAAATTAACAAATCTAAATTTACGGATCAAGAAGAAATAGAAACAGAAAAACCAGCAATTAAATCAAACTCATCTTCAGAAACCGACAACTCAGAGATCGATTCAGAATTATTTAGTAGGTCAACGCATTCATTGGAAAAAGAGGATGAAGATGAAGATGAAGCAAGCAGTAAATCAGATGTAGAAACTCAAGATGTAGGCAGTTTACAAGAAGCAGATTCCCCTACAAATATCAGCATTTTAAGTAAAGAAATTGGGAACAAAGGACCTCTTTCACGAAAATATATTTTAAAAATGCTACATGGGGCAAGGAAACCGTCAAGATACCATGTATATGGAGCTCGCATGGATAGAGATGGTCTTCGAATGGGAGATAGTGTGATAGAGGTGGATGACAAAGATAATATTAAAGTAAAAGATCAAACTTTTAAAGGCACCGCTGGACTGTTTGAGTTGATCTTTAAGTCGTCTCCCCATAAATATTCCAAGAGGGATTTAAATAATTTTAAAAATATATGTTTGTTAACTAATTCCCATAGAAAAGGTTATTCTCCTAATGCACCTATTCATAGAAATAAATCAGATATGTACAAGGATGTAATTGCAAAGCTATTTTCTAATATTAGAGGAAAACCTTCGAAAGCTAAAGGTAAAGGGATGTCTATGAAATCTGCCTATGATACAAACATCATATATTATAATAATGTGAATAAGCTCGTTGACAGAATGCGGTTATTATATGAATCTATTCAGGCTGGACATAACGGGCTGGATAACGAAATGATTGCCTTAACTGAAGAATTAAAAAGTAGAGGATACATAGCTTAAGGGTTCAGTCTAAACATGAGTGTTGACAAGTTCGGTCGTCATGAAAGCTCTTTGGCCCGAGAGGTTTTGAGGGGTCCACCTGGTGAAGGTTTTCAATTGACCAGAGATGGAAACTATGATCTAAGAGGGAAACGTTTGTGCAACATTGCGAATCCCATTTCTAAGGATGAAGCAGTAAATCTTGGGATTATTCATACATTAACGTTAAATTGCAAGAATGGTGAAGAAATGTTTGATGCCAAATATAAAAAAATTATAAATGTGGCGAATGCGGAAAATGATACTGATGTTGTAAATAGAATATTTGTTTTGGAAGAGATATACAAACTAAAGAAAGATATTTATGAAAAAATAGATAAATTACAGTCTGGGAGGAATCCTTTCGCCTTTTCACGCGGAGGCAGCAGTGAAACCCCTACAAACAGTGTGAATTCAATATATAATACGAAGAGCGTTCTAGAAAAACCATTACCATTGCTGACCACTAAGGAACTAACACGTTAAAACTATCATGCATAGGAGGAAGCCATTTAGTAGTGATCCGTCACTCATGAGAAGAGGAGGTGGACTCACTAGTTCAGCAGTAGGTCTTTTTAAGAAAGCGTTTGCGACTTTACCTTCAGGTGCACTAATAAATACAGCTATCGACGCACTTCCAATAGAGCTACATTTACCTGGAGGTTATCAATACTGTGGTCCGGGTACGAAATTACGGAAGCGTTTAGCCCGTGGAGATCCTGGAATAAACAAATTGGACGAAGCCTGCAAAGCGCATGACATTGCATATTCAAATTACTCAGATTCGGAAAGAAGATCAATCGCTGATAGAGCTCTTGCTGAAAAAGCTTGGCAGAGAGTAAAATCTAGTGACGCAAGTGTTGGGGAACGAGCAGCTGCATTAGCAGTGACAGCAGCTATGAAAGCAAAAACAGCAGTTGGAGGAGGGTCGAGGAGGAGGAAAAGAAAGACAACACGAAGGAAGAATACATCCGGTGGAGGCACAAGGAAGAGAAGTAGCACTACTAAGAAAATAAATCGTAAAAGGAAAAGGTGTTCAACATGTTCTAAAAAAAGTCAAACGGAAAAGGATTATACCTAAGACCATACCGTGCATATTAAATAACAACAAATTAATTTTGCCAAATAAAGCCTTGAACAACGAGGAGCTTGAACGCTATGCATCATGTTTGAAAATACCTTTTTTCAGAGGTGTGTTTATGCGGAACGGGTTGCCGAGAAAAATCTGGAAAAATGAAGCCGCAATCGTAAATCTTGATGATATTCATGGTGCTGGTACCCATTGGGTTTGTTACAAGAAATTATCCGATTCTGTGTTTTATTTTGACAGTTTTGGGAACCTTCCACCTCCAAAAGAATTGTACGAATATTTCGGTTCAGTGCCTAAAGTGTATTTTAATTACGATAGAAGACAAAAAGAAGAAACATCAGTATGCGGACATTTATGTTTGGACTTTCTAGCCACAAGCGTCAGTCAACTATAAGATGTCTTCCTGTACTGTAACAGTTACAGGCACATCGTCAACTTTGAGGAGTTCACTATTTCCACCATTACACCTAAGAGAAGATAAACAGTGGGAGATTGCACTTTTGGATTTTACAACTTATAACTCAATTCCAAACATAATAGAAGGTGTCAACAACAAATTACACTATACAAAAAATAAAACGGCTAAGGATCTTACTGAGCTACCTGAGTTTGTTGCGATTGAAACTGGTGCTTATGAAATAGCTGACATAAACAGAGAGCTCCAAAATAAGTTGGGAAAGGATGCAATTGAACTAAGGGCTAATAACAACAATTTAAAGTGTGAAATAAAATATAAATTTTATTTGGATCTAACTCAACCGGCATCGATTGGCCCTTTACTTGGTTTTCCATCCCAAGACACAATCCTTGAACCAAATATGTTTCACACGAGTCCAAAAACTGTAAACATTATCAAGGTTAATACTATTATTATTACATGTAATATTGTTCAAGGGGCCTACAAAGATGGTTCAAACCAACATATTTTACATTCATTCTATCCAACCGTTCCGCCGGGATTTAAGATTGTTGAAAAGCCTCATAATCTGATATATCTTCCATTAAACACCACTCACATTTCAGACATCGTATTGAACGTACTAGATCAAGACGGTGACACTGTGGATTTTAGAGGAGAAGTTATTACATTGCGCTTACACATTAGACAAGCACCATAAAAGAACGATGGGACTTGAATTTGGATATAGCACCAAACAACATTCGAACAGTTTCAGTATATCTCCTAACGCGGAGAGGTTAACCAGAGAGAACACTAAATTCATAGAAGGACTAGGTTTTAAAGTTAATGAAAATGGACATACTGGATATAAAACATGGACCGGTTTTCGACGAAACACTATGGGAGAAAGAGTTTCACACACACAACTCCTACGCTTCATCGAAATTAGGAAATAATGATGAGATACGAATTCCAATACAACATCAAGATGCTTATACCTTACCATCTGAAAGTTATATTTATATTGAAGGAAGGGTTTTGGCAAAAAATGGATCTACGCCATCTAAAGTGCCATTTATTAACAATGCAATGGCCTTTTTGTTTGAAGAAATTCGGTATGAAATATCAGGCATTGTAGTGGATTCGACTAAAAAAGTCGGTGTGAGCAGTACGCTTAAAGGTTTGGTATCCTTATCACCCAATGAAATAAACGCATTAAAAACAGCCGGGTGGATATTACCTAGTGCAACCAAAGTAAAACCTAATGCAAGTGGCTATTTTGACTTTTGCATTCCGTTGCGGCTTTTACTAGGATTCGCTGAGGACTACAGAAGAATAATCATTAATGTCAAACAAGAATTGGTCTTACTGAGATCGTCTTATGATACAGATGTTATAGAAGCCGATAGTGAAACAACACCTGACAAACTTGAATGGAAATTGAATTTGGATAAAATAGTTTGGAGGGTACCTCATGTACGGTTGGCCGATGAAAGGCGAGTAAGCCTATTGCGGATGTTGGAATCTGATAGGGATATTGTGGTTCCATTTAGAAGCTGGGAAATGCATGAATGGCCAGTCTTGCCAACCAACAACTCAGCGTCAAACGTGGGCTGTGAAAACATCTAGTAACCTAGAAAAACCAAGATATGTTATTTTCGCTCTACAAACAAATAAAAGATCTAACATTACGGCTAACGCAAGCAAATTTGACCACTGTCAACTTACAAACATTAAACTGTTTTTAAATTCACAGTTCTTTCCATATGACAGCCTCAATGTTATGTTTTCTAAGGACAGATTTGGGATTCTATATGATATGTATGCAAGATTTCAGTCATCTTACTATGGAAGGACAAACTCACCTCTCCTCCAACCTGATTCATTCAAGAATATTGCACCTATAGCAGTCATAGATTGTTCGAAACAAAACGAATCAATAAAGTCGTCAACAGTAGACATTCGCATCGAATTTGAGTTGGAAGAAAATATTCCTGACCAAACTACAGCTTATTGTTTGATACTACATGATACAATTGTAACATACACACCACTAACAGGCGTGGTTAGAAGAATAATTTAGATTTTTTGTGACAGCATGCAGCTTTTACACATATTTACCCCCACCACAGATTATAAAAGAGAGATTGCTCGGTGAGAAAACATTAGTATTCATCCTGACACCAGCAAGTCAACATTGATGGTTAACATGGACAGTGTACTATCTACTATTCCTGACGATGAATCAACGACAGGATATAAAGCACTCGAGACCACGCCACCAGCTATGACATCTGCGTCTGAAATATCGGCACATGATTTACCAGCATCCTCACAAACTAGCGAGAACTCTACTAAAACAACTGAAGATGTTTCTTTTGAAACTGACAAAAACTCACTAGAATCTCCATCTTCGTCAACAATAGTTCAAGACTTACCTACTAATCCAACAGAACATATTCCATTACCGGTTGACAAAGTACCGATTACTAACACAAAGCCAGCACAAAACGAAGAACAACCGACTGAAAACTCCAAAACATCTACCGAGAAGATTAAGAAAGAACTGTCTGATTTTTTATCATTGGAAGGAAACGATCAAAGAAAAAGGAAACGATGTGACAATGAAGATGATGATGAAGAAAATATGGAAGTGTTGATGGATGTGTTTTTACGCTTAATGTACCCGTTGAATCAAAACATGGATAAATCTGTCACCGTTGGGGTTTTCAAATCGTTAAACTTCAATCCTGCAGTACTTATTAATCACTGCGGAAAAGCCTCGTTGCTTCTCACGTTGGATATGTGGGATAAATTTACTAAATACGTATCTATCATTGAAGCCTATTTATTCAACAACTTGACAGGAAGAAAAACTGCAATTGGATTCGAAGATTCTAATTTGGAAATCGATAATATACGACTTCGAGGTACCCAATTTGTGAGGTTTAGAGATCTTTCCAAACACAACAAGAAGATCCTCATGACTTTGGAAGAATTTCAAACTCTGTCAAACCTAACACCTGTAATAATCCGGTACATCCAGCAACTTACTACATATTCCCCTCTCATATTTGATTATCTGAACACTTCGGTGAACACAAATCCAGCTGTGCCACTGCTATATGGACCGATAGACCAGTCTATATACAATAGATTACCTCAAGAGGTGTCGTTCTACAGGAAAACTGTATTCTTCTTTAATAATCGTCGAAGTGAAGAAACCACAGTGAAAGTTTCTCCAACAAAGAACCAGCAGGAGAACATTGTAAATCAAGAAAAGTCGTAAAAATGATTTGAGTGATTGTGTTGTAAAGTGCTCTCATTAGTAGCACTTATACTTTTTTAAAAACAAAATGACGTGACCTTGAAACTGTTCAGGTTTGCACATATCTGTAGCATGATTTGAGTGATTGTGTTGTAAAGTGCCCTCATTAGTAGCACTTATACTTTTTTAAAAACAAAATGACGTGACCTTGAAACAGTTCAGGTTTGCACATATTTGTAGCGCTTACACTTTTTAAAAACAAAATTATATGACCTTGAAAAAGCTCAGTTTTGCAAAGGTGCTAATGTAGGTATTACTTATACTTTTTTTAAAACAAAATTACGTGACCTTGAAACAGCTCCAGTTTACACATGTTATTGTTCTTTTCACCAACTATATATTAAACAAATGTTGCTACATGGATGCAGTTGATTGTAAGATTCACATTGAAGAACACTCGCAAAATGAATAATTATTGTTGCAGCGAAAAATGTTTTATATGTCCAAATTTACAAGTTGACGGAATAGCATGTAGAATATGTGAGTGCTTCAGTTACTGTAGATGCAATTGCAAATCATTTACAATCTCACCCCCAACTTTGCAGATGTTAAAAATCTACAAGACTCGACACTACTTCACCTGTTGTATGGACATGTGTTACAAGTTTAATGTACATGATTTTACCCGCTCATGTTCAATGTGCTACCCTAAAGCATTCTGTGAATGTGTATTAAGGTTTTGTAAAAACAGGAAAGATTGGGAATCTTAAAAACACCCCTCCCCCACCACCAGCACATACAAACGGAAACTAAGAATTGACATGATCATAAAAGTCAAGCAACCTAATATTTTCTCTCAGTAATCTTTAGTTACTCACGAACAATGGACCGAACAGTTCGTTTTGTTGATAATATTTCCATGTCTAAGAAGTGTGTGGTGGAATTCCAAGCTTTCAGAAACAACGATGACAGATTTATCATAAAAGAACTAGCATTTTTTGACATAAATACAAATGTCGTTAACTACTTTCTTTTTAAACCACCGTTTTCTTTTAAGAAACTAAACCGAAAAAGTGCTAGAACAAATTCGTGGCTAACGAAATACCTTCATCACATCACATGGAACGAAGGATTTACACAATACAAAGAGCTGGATAACATAATGTATCATTATTGTCAACAGTATGACGAAATTTTTACTGCTGGTGAAGAAAAATCTAATTGGATCAGAATGTACACTACGTCTGATATAACAAACGTTAGTTTGGATAAAACTTATGCTACGGACTTAAATGGTCTTTGTATCGGTGTGAAAAATCCTCAACACAAAATCTCCAACTGCGCATTGTCGCGAGCATACAGGATTGGTCGACTTATATCAAGTGGAGGGGGAAATCCTTATATACCGGTGTAGATCCATCCTACTATCATTCTAACACAGGATCTCATCCAGTAAACATCATCTCCACTATGGCTTCAAGTTCTCCATTGCAAGCTCTTGCGGACAGATTCAACCAACATTCTAAATCTGACCTTCTAACAACAAAGAAATGCAGCGAACTTCAAGAGAAGAAGCATTATGCAGTACATTCAATGAAAAAAATGGACACATCGGTTGGTGAAGCTGTCGTCGCTGTTCTTGGAGATTCGCCCTACAAGGAAGGAGACAAACCCAAGTTCCAAGTATACCTTCCGAGACGATTTGTCAATGTGCTCATGAACGAAGACCTGGACTCTATCAAACCCGGAATTTTTTATATAGTTTCCCATGGACCTTCTGGAAACAACTCTACAGAAATTACGATCCATTTGAACACACCTTTGTAAAATGATCTAAGTTCATAGCTTTGTAAATATTCTTTCATTCTTTATTATTTAGCATTGTTAGTTCTCATATTATGTATGTCTTACGTTTTACTGTTATTTGTAAATAAATCTTTTTTAAAAACTCCAACCAATGACCTTGACATAGTTTCTTCAAGACATTATAGCCCCCCTCCCACTTAAATTTATTCATCATAAGTAATCAGCCCATCACCGCAACCTTACAAAAATATACAAGTCTTCTGTACGGTACGTAGGATATACACGTCTTCTGTACGGTACGTAGGTAGGGGACGTTATAGATTGTATATGTAGTACTGACTACAAGCTTCATTCATATACTCCGCTATCCTACAACCACATCAACATGAAGTTTCATCTAGTTCTGTTGGACGAAGTGGATTTGGGAATGTTTCATGAAACACTGTTTCGTCTGATGAGTGGTGATCCACCTCTCCGTTTAAACATTACAATTGAGTTTGACGATATAACGGTTGAAGAACCAAATTCATCACAGTCACCGCCAGGATCTCCGATAGCATCATCTTCACCATATGTTTCGAGTGATCAGCTACCTGTGAAGACAGAGCAAGAGTCCTCGAAGTCCGGGGATGATGTATCTCCGTGATGTTATGTTAAACTGGAAAAACATTAAATGATTTCTAACTACTAAAGTGTCTAATACTTAAAAATGTTTTTTTAAAACTTCTTTTGAATGACCTTGAACATGTTTGAACTTGTTTTATTTGATAACTCTCTTCCCACCGTATTCTGTGCAGTACGTAGGTAGGGTACGTTAATGGTTCATGGTATTTTACTAGCTAAATCCACTCAACCTCTACAACAACATACTCCATAGAAACATGAAGTTCCAACTTGACGCCTCTGAATTCGACATTTTGGATGCAGTAATATGCTATCAACAACTTTATCGTCTGTTAAGTGGTGATGATCCGCAAGACTTATATATAACACTCGAATTTGTCAATGAAACTTTAGGTCAGTCTGATTCCACCCATCCTTCACAAAAAATCCAACTGGTTCTGTCAAACTTGGCTGATTTGGAAAGCTTCCATGGATTACTGTTTCGTCTCGTGAGTCGTGATCCTCCGCTGCATTTGAAGATAACAGCCGAGAGTGAATATGGAGTTTCTAACGAGTCCAATTAATTTCAACCTTTTGTTCAATATTTGTAAGTTATAATTAAAAATATTTTTTAAAACTTCGTTTGAGTGACCTTGAACATGTTTGGATTATGAATTGCAATACGTTCTGCCAAAGGAGACTTTGCTTTTAAAAGGCACTTAATTATTTCCATTTTTAAAATTCCAGTCATTTAATAAAAAAAATAATAAAAAAATACAGATTGTCAGAAAAAAACGTTTCAGAATTTTACGAGACAATTACTTAGACAAAAACAAAGAAAATTTTTAATATAAAGATATGTCATAAAACGCTTCGTTAAGTGGCTATCACCATTTTGATTTTTATACTAATTAATTTTTATTTCCGTAGTAATCATTGTAATAAGTTCAAGTTTGTAATGAAATTTATAAAAACCGCAGCAATGCTAGTTTTCAAGAAAAAAATAATTTTAGCCCATATTTATTTTCAAAATGGCCGCCATTTTATAATTTAACAAAAATGTCTCAAAACCGCTAATTTTTATAACAATTTTAAATACCCAAAAACGTTTATACGTTTAATTTCCGGTACCTAACCAATGAGACCAAATTTGTAAGGATCTGATTACAAGTATGGGAATTCCTGAGATTTTCTTTTAATATTACCTTAATTTGCATTGATTATAATGCAAAATCAATGTATATATAAAGATAAAAATTTCAATAAATCTGTTATTTGATGACATAACTTTACAAACTTGGTACCATTGGTTAGATAACTGAAGATAACTGAATTAGTCAACCTGTGAAATTGTTATAATATTTTCCGGTTTTGAGATATTTGAGTTTAACATTTTAAAATGAACGCCATTTAGAGAATACATGTAAAAATTTCTTGAAAACAAGCTTTGCAGTGATGAAGGTTCATACAAAAAATGAAATTATTACAATTAAAAAAAAAATTATTCACCGTAAAAAAACGAAATTACGGCTAGCGGTTTAAACAAGCTTTTTAAGACATGTTTACACAAATTGTTTCTTTCTTTTGCCCAAGTAATCATCTCCCAAAATCCTGAAACGATTTTTATGACACCCCGGATTCTGAAACTTTATATTGATCAGCGATGATAGGTGTAATTTATAAAAATCATTTGCCCTTCAATATAATGTCTTCTTGAAATTGTTACAATATTTGTAAACACAATGTAGTACTGAATACGTATTATTTCATCATGCATAATATACTGAGATTAAAGTAACATACAAACATGAATCAACTCTATACAAACATTTATAACTCTGAAGAGATATTTTGTACCCATTATTACATTTTTAGGCTTTTTAGAGCCCTGGCCTTTGGGTTCGATTTCGGGATGTCCAAAACAATGTGAAGGGTTTTTACCCCTTTCTTTTTAAAAGTGTTAAAGTATACATTAGTTTAAAATTATATCCTCGTAATAGACTTTTTCAAAGGTAATTTAAAGTAATAATGATAAATAAAATAAAAATTAGTGTTTGAAAATTACTAAGTGCGGTACTTGTTGGTTAAAGGCATCACCTATTTTAATGGAGTACATTAAGGTTAGGTTGGATCAGGCTAGTACCGATGTGTCAATCCTTGTTTGTTACATAGTTATGTTGCTGATTTAGCTATTATGCGTATGATGTACGTATACAAAAGTGATTCAAGGTCAAGAGGTATTTATCTATATTAACCTTAACTGAACTGACCAAACTGCACTGGCAGAACATTCACCACTCTCTTTCTTGACATTGTCAACTTCTTAAAAATATTAACAAATGTCAGGACTTTGTTATATATCATATTTCAATGTTTTTCGTCATGCAACATTAAAATGATATGTTGTGCCTATTACCGACGAGTACTCAAAGGGTTACATATGTAAATGTACACGTACACACACGTTCCCACACACGGGAGCGTACACATGCATTGTTTCCCATATTACTGAGCTCGTTGTTCTCAGATAAGGACGGACCGCGGTGCTGCAGTGATAACACAAGCCCTATTGTGTGAGGATTACACCGTGTGCCGAACTTATGACACTTCTCCACACGCTCTAACCAACACAATACACTTTATATATATATGAGGAAGAGAGGCATAAATGTATTGTACTATATACGAGTAATTATTTATTACGTATTTATTACGAGTAATTACTCATAACTGAGTAATTATTGATCCAGTAAAAAAACATAATATAATATAATGTATCGATATATTATATAATATATTAGTAATATATATATATATATATATATATATATATATATATAATATTAAATTATATTAACAGTTGCTGGTTTGTGACATTAATTTTTTTAAGAATTCAAAAGTTTGCATTATTGTTTATTGTTGTTTAAAAGTTTCCAATATTGTACTCATATATTATTTTTCATTAAAAATACTCAAGTTCGAATAATTTAGTTTGTAAACTAGAATTTAATACACTATAAATTCGTTTTAACGGAATCATAATAAAAATATTAAGATATTGAAAGTATATGCATCTTTTTACGTGGTATGTTCACATGAAAAATTCCATATATCAGTATTTTTCTATAAGTATTTTAATACATTTATATATATTTTTTATATATTTTATTAATATATTTTTATACAAATATATTTTTGTATAGGTATATGTATTTGTTTTAATAATAAGTATAAACATTTGATAAATTTTTTAACAGTGCATTGTAGAGGAAGCCATTTCCATTAACCTGTAAATTAGATCGGACAGTTTCACAGGTCACTGAGGAAATTAAAAACTGACGTATAGTAAATATCGTTATTTACACAACAGTGTCACCGACAACAAATTTTCATGTTATTGAGCAAAATCCAAGGTATAGGTTCATCAAATTTATTTTATAGTCTATAAGCTGATTGAAAATTGTTTCTTGTCATTATTAATTAGTTTTCATACCATTTATAAATTTAAGTTTACTTTATTGTTATATTTTAATCGTTTCTCCTCCCGTACGGATAATCCTGTTACCTGATTATCATTAGATTCTGATTAAACAGTTTATTCTTGGTAGACTTGTAGAGACTTTGTCAGATTAATGAAACGTATACTTAAGACTAATATAAAAAATGAAAAATTATTTTATTTGTCATTTTTACTAGGGCTGTGGATGGCCACCCCTCCATGGGTCCTCCAGGAATTCAATGCATTAAGCTGTCTGGAAATGAGTGTTTATTGGATTTTTATTAAATTTATAGTTTTCGGCCTAACGGATCTCTTCAGGCAAGGTATTGAAGGGCCTAATTGCCAAGACGGAATTTTGAATGAAATAAAAAAAAGAAAAGTATCGGAAAGAGAGTGTTAATACAAATAAAAGATAAATTAAGTTAAATATTTCATTACACGAAGATTTTAATTTTGGAAAGAAGTTTATGTTTTTCCATTTTTTGTTTCAAGATTTTCTGCCAGGAAATTAGATTGAAAATAAAAAGCGTAAATAATAATAAAACCTTTTATAATTTTTAAAGAAGTTTGTTTTGTTTTTTACATGGGACTGTTTGATGATATATGTAAATATAAAACAAAAAAGTATTAAAAATAAACTTAGAGTTTTGGAAACTAATTACCTTGAGGTCTAACCATATTAAGTTCCATGATAATTTATTTTCATTGCTATTTAATAATCTTAGTTATGCCCTGATTAATTCAAGTAATAACATAAATTTAATTTGTAAAATTGAGTATATTAATCTAAACAAACCCTGTTATAGACAGAGATTTATATTGTTTAAGCCTTTTTAACTATACCGTGATAATACACACAGAATGGAATAAAACAACAAACAATGTTAAGAATGCTATTATTGAGAAGTGAAATAATTATAGTCAGAACATCATAAAATACTGTATCGTTTGTGGGAAAAAAACTAAGAAAGCTTCTATTTATTAGTTTTAATATGGGATTTGTTTTATAAACCGATTTGTAAGCACTTGAAAAAGGCACTTAAAAGTATAAATATTGTAAATGAGTCTTAAGTAGCCTCTCTGATTCTAGAACGGAATAACTTACTCCAACAAAGAGTCATTAGCTTTATCATTTAAACGGTCTATAAATCTCTTTGTTTTGCGACTTAGCAATCGTTTTATATTCATTTACATGCAAATGAAATAATTTAATGAAATAACTTGCATTTGTTTCTAGTTAACAAACATCAAACAAGTAATCATCAATAAAAAGTTAAAGTATTTTTTAAAAATAACAAAAACCCGTTATTGTAAGTAAAAATAAATAAATTAATAATTGGTGTTATTAAAATAGCTTTTTCATTTTTTAAATATTATAAATAAATTGATTTTTAATGTCTATCATTGCTCAAGCTAGGGATCACTGAAAATTTTATTGTTTAAAATAATTTAAGACGATTTCATATTCAACACTTTTTTCTCAAAGGAAACTGTTTATTCATTATTTTTTCCTTCACCAACGAATTAAACCATTTTTTACAGAGTAAGGTAAATCTGAACAATTCCCAATATGGACAATATGTTAACAAATTGGTCATGGTTATAAGAATAATAATAAACAAGAAAGCAACTAGAATTAGTAAGTAGAAGTACAAGAGGTATAGCAACAAATAGTAACTTATTGTTTAGGAAAATCTAAGTGAAAGTCTTCCTCATGTTTTCTTATCTGTTACAAATAAAACTTGCTCTCCAATTATCTCCTTAAAGGTCTAGTATAGGAAAAAAATATGGTTTTCTATTTGTATTAGCAGTAATCTTTTATATACAGGGTGTCTGTTAAGTACGTCACCAAACTTAAAGTGAGTCAAAATAAGCATATGTAGTTTTATCCCAAATGCATGTTTACCCAGATATCCGCCATTTTGTTTCTTCCTCTAATAATTTTTATTTTATTAGGCTCAATTACGTTGACAAATTTAGTTATAAAAATAATAATACTTTGTTTGTAAGGATTTGACAACAAATAACGGATTCATTGCGATTTTCTATGAAAATAACAATTATTTTCATTAATGATGGTGCATACGTTTTCCTGCAGAAAAATCTCAATAAATCTGTTATTTGTTGTTAAATCCTTACAAATGTGTTATTAATGGTTATTTAATTAAATTTGTCAACATTTTTGTTTTAGGTAACATTTTGTTAATTTTGGTATTGTTTTGGTTTCTAATTGCTTAGTATTTATTATACAGGGTGTTTCAGAACTCCCTACCAATATTTTAGGGCATTGTTCCTGGGTTAAAAACATATCTAAATATCATATTTAAATTGTCCGGAAGTCTTAAGTTACTCACACAGCCGCCATTTTGTTTTTTACACATAATAATTTTTATTTCCGTAACGGATGGTTGTATTCAGATCATATTTGGTATAAATCTTTATCATACCAATGTACATTCCCAAGAAAAAAATTAATTTTTTCCATCGTATATTTTCAAAATGGCGGACATTTTAAATTTTCAAACTCAAATATCTCAAAATCGGTAAATTTTATAAAAATTTTACAAGACACAAAAAAGTTGCCAAATTAAATTACCTAACCAATGGTGCCAGGTTTGTAAGGATCTGACAACAAATAACGGAGTTATTGCGATTTTTCTTCATAAAAACATCGATTTTGCTGTTAAAATGGCCTTATTTTCATTAAATTCAATGCAAAATCCACGTTTTTATGAAGAAAAATCGCAATAACTCCGTTACTTGTTGTCAAATCCTTACAAACTTGGCATTATTGGTTAGGTAATTTAATTTGGCAACTTTTTTGTGTCTTGTAAAATTTTTATAAAATTTACCGATTTTGAGATATTTGAGTTTGAAAATTTAAAATGGCCGCCATTTTGAAAATATACAATGGAAAAAATTAATTTTTTTCTTGGGAATTTTTTTAACATTGGTATGATAAAGATTTATACCAAATATGATCTGAATACAACCATCCGTTACGGAAATAAAAATTATTATGTGTAAAAAACAAAATGGCGGCTGTGTGAGTAACTTAAGACTTCCGGACAATTTAAATATGATATTTAGATATGTTTTTAACCCAGGAACAATGCCCTAGAATATTGGTAGGGAGTTCTGAAACACCCTGTAGATCTTTGGTGAGTTATCTCTCTGGTACAATATCTTGTCTTATTAAACTACCGGTTTTAAGATATTTGAGTTTAAAGATTTTAATTGGGTGAACTTTCCAAATTTCACTACGGAAAAAAATATTTCTTGTGAAAATGAACATTCGTATTATAAAGTTATTATTTAGTTCTGCATGACAAATATAAACGTCCTACAACTATCCGTCACCGAAATAAAAATTACTAAGGAAAAAATGGGGGATACATGTGTAAATATGCATTTTACGATATACATCTATGTATTTTACTTCTTATTTAACCCTATTAACTAATTTGACGTACATTAAAGACACCCTGATATATATTTTACTGTACTAGTTTTTATTTGTATTTATTATTACTATTATCATGATTATTGTTATTCAGTGGGATAGTTCGGATAGTTCGACCGAAATGTTCGGTCGAGATTCGGGACCTTGATGCCCTCTCCACCGAAGATGAGGTGACCCGTGCGATCCAGGTGGCACTCCCGGAGATACCGGCTGATGGAGTGAGGGTATGGCTGACAAAGCCTAACCGAAGTCAACTCAGGATGGCTGTTGCTGAGATGGGCGAAAAGCACGCCAATAAGCTGCTTAGCCTTCAGCACCTCAGAGTCGGTTGGGTCAGTTGCAGGCTCAAACGGAGGGTGGTAGTTTCGAGATGCTTCCGCTGTCTCGGTTTCGGCCACTCCTCCCGAAACTGTAACGGGCCCGACAGGAGTGCCAACTGCTTCCAGTGTGGAGGCCAGGGCCACAAACGCAAGGAATGTTCCTCGAGCCCATCCTGCTTCCTCTGCAAGGATTCAGGCTCCAGTGCCCTCGGTCACTTACCCGGGTCTGGTCAGTGCGGTGCCTTCAGAGCCGCACTTGAACAGGCAAAAGGCAGCGGCCGGTAATTCGCATCCTCCAGGCCAATCTTCATAGATCCTGGGGAGCTGATAACCTTCTAGATCAGCTCGCCCGAGAACTTGGTGCTGACGCGCTCCTTATCAGCGAACAGTATCGGGACAGAGACCCAAACATTTGGATCTCCGACAGCCTCGGTACTGCTGCATTTTGGGCGCGTAATACACAGGATGTCTTGGTGCGGAGTCACGGGCGCGGCCGAGGATTCGTCTGGGTTCGGTGTAGGGACGTGACTATCTTCAGTTGCTACCTCACACCCAACGAGGCCGTCCAGGACTTTCGCGACAAGATAGATAGCCTAGAGGAGTGCGCTCTCGGCACCACCGGGCATGTCGTCGTTGGTGGCGATTTCAACGCCAGGGCCGTCGAGTGGGGAATGCCCTCTACCAGCTCCCGGGGGAAATACATCCTGGATTTCATCGCCAGGGCCGGTCTTGTCGTCCTCAACCAGGGCGACACACCTACTTTTCGGCGCCCCGGGCAGAGAGGCACGATCCCTGACGTCACCTTTGCGTCTGAGTCGCTCCTTCCGAGGATCTCTGGCTGGAGGGTTGTCGAGGACTACACGGGTAGCGACCACCAATACATCGTGTTTGACCTGCATGATCAGGCAAATCGTCGAGTTTCCGCATCTCGGGAAGGGCCACGCCGGTGGAACACCAACAAACTGGACGTGGTCAAGTTCACCGAAGTCATCTCTCGGGGAGCGCAGGGGAATCCTGGTGAGGCTGGAGCCGAGGCACTAGTAACATCCACGATGAAACTTATCGTCTCGGCCTGCGACCAGTCTATGCCGCGAAGGAAACCCCGACGCGACAAACAACCCGTTTACTGGTGGACTGAAGAGATTGCGGAACTCAGAAGAACATGTTTAAGAACTAGACGAGCCGCCACTAGAGCGAGAATTCCCGCAGACAGAGTTCGTAAGTCGGAGGCCTATAAAGCTGCGAGAAAATCTCTCCGCCAGGCGATCAACAGGAGCAAGGCGAATAGCTGGAGGAGACTTCGTGACGACGTTGATTCCGACCCGTGGGGCCTGGGTTACAAACTTGTAACACAGAAACTCGGCGCCCGCTCTCCACCTTCCATCATGGAGGGCGCCACCATGGGGAGGATCGTCGCTGCGTTGTTTCCTGAACATCCACAGCGACCGCCGGTTGACTTCGGACGGGTAGAGGACGTTCCACTTTTCACTTTCGAGGAGCTGGAAACCTCCGTTCTCTCCCTGAAGAGCAACAAGGCTCCTGGCCCGGATGGGATTCCCAGTGAGGCTTTAAAGAAAGTATTTTTAATCAACGCTGACTTGTTGTTGAGAATGTACAATGCCTGTTTGGTAGAAGGGGTGTTTCCGGCTCCCTGGAAAACAGCCAGGCTTGTACTGATCAGCAAGGGCAAAGGTGATCCCGAGCTGCCGTCGTCCCACAGGCCTCTCTGCATGTTGGACACGGCTGGGAAGCTGTTCGAGAAGCTGATCCGTTCCCGCCTGACTTCTGCCGTGGAAGCTGCCGGGGACTTATGCCCCCGTCAGTACGGCTTCAGAAAGGGACGGTCAACGATCGACGCTGTCACCGAAGTTCAGAGAGCTGTGGAGAGAGCCGAGAGCCACAACCATTTCTCCCGCCGAGTAGTGCTTCTTGTTACGCTTGATGTCAAGAATGCCTTCAACTCGGCAAGGTGGGTCGATATGTTGGATGCGCTTCGCAACACCTTTCGTATTCCTGCATATCTGTTGCGGCTCATCGAGGATTATCTACGCTCTCGAAGCCTGATTTATGACACGAGGGACGGAACGCGGACGATGGAAGTCACTTCTGGTGCCGCACAAGGTTCAATACTCGGCCCGGATCTCTGGAACGTTGCCTATGACAGCCTCCTGAGGTCCGAGATGCCTGAGGAAACCACTTTGGTTGGGTACGCCGATGACGTTGCAGCTCTCATTGCTGCACGCAACGTTGAGCTGGCCCAACTGAAGTTGAACCGAGTTATGCGGGTGGTCAACAACTGGATGTCCGATCACGGTCTCTCACTTGCTCTCAGTAAGACGGAGATCGTGATTCTTACGAAGAAGAGGATCGACACCGTCGTCCCGTTTCGAGTGGGAAGGGAGGTGGTCACATCAACTCGTGCCGCCAAATACCTCGGGGTTATGGTGGACACCAAGTTAAGCTGGAGGGATCAGATCTTCCGTACGGCGGACAAGGCCGCTAAGGTAGTGACTTACCTTAGTAGGCTGATGGCCAATGTCGGGGGTCCCCGATCCAGCAGAAGACGTCTGTTGATGTCCGCGGTCCAGTCCGTGCTTCTTTACGGGGCAGAGGTGTGGGCAGGCGCTCTAGATAAGGAGTGCTACAGGTTGCGACTCGCCCGGGTTCAGCGTCAAGCTGCGCTCCGGGTGTGTTCCGCCTACCGGACAGTGTCCGAGCCTGCCGTCCTGGTGGTCGCCGGAGTCATCCCTGTCAAGCTCTTGGCAGGGGAGAGGAAAGCGATTTATCAGAGACAAGGCGAGATCGGCAAGGACACGGCAAGAACAGAAGAGCGCTCCCGAACCTACCAGCAGTGGCAACACAGCTGGGAGCACGACACCCGAGGACGATGGACTGCGCGACTTATCAAGCAGGTCCAACCATGGGTGGAACGGCGGCATGGGGAGGTGGACTACTACCTGACCCAATTTTTGACAGGTCACGGCTATTTTCGGTCGTACCTGAACCGTATGGGAAAGACCGGTTCACCGGACTGCATTTATTGCCCCTGTGTTCCCGACGATGCGGAACACACATTCTTCCGCTGTCCCCGTTGGGAAGGGCCCCGCCTGGAGGCCACACAAATCTTTGGTGCATTTTCGGTGGACTCGGTCTGCCAAAAGATTTTGGAGGATGAGGGCAACTGGGATTGTTTGTCACAGTTCGTCCGGGGCATCCTCCTGGAAAAGAAAACCGATCTGGACCGTGAAGTGGCCCAGATCCCTTGATCGAGCGGCTGGATAAGGAGCGAGCCCCACGAGCGTAAGCCAAATTTAGGCCTAGCCTGACGTAATGTGACAAACAATTCCAGGTTAGATTCCTAAAGAGTAGAGGAGGTTTTTAGTGGGTAAACTCGTTTTTAGGGGAGCCCCACACTACAGGCTGGCCACCTGTGTGCGTAATGCATTTTTCCGCCTCTCCCTCAAAAAAAAAAAAAAAAAAAAAAAAAAAAATTCAGTGGGATAGTGGTTACCGCACTGGACTCCCAAACCATTGTTGCAATGCCTTCGGTTATTTGAAGCCTCGTTTTTCCAGGAAATTTTTATAAGCACCATTTATCTGTACTGAAGCAACTCAACCCTTACTGTCTAATTCAATCCACGCACGGAACAATATGAACGGGGCTAAGTAAAGTTAGACCTTCCAAACTGAAAAACACCAAGGGTAGTTATGAATAATGACAAAGTTTCACTCATACGAAACTCGTGTTTATTGGTCATTCATTTTATACCTGCAATACATAAAATAAATACACTAACGTAGAACACAAAAATATATACGAAAGGCAACTAAGGAATGCAATTCAATTCATGATAATGGAACGTAAGAAAAACAACAAGTTAAATAATGCAATACTGCTGAGGTCATCTCAATAAATAATAGGTCTATTAAAACAACTATTTTGTAGGTATTTATTATAATAATCCATCTTTTAATTATCCTAATTAAAATCAAACTATTACATTTTAGGAGAAAATTTATGTCATTTATAAATTAAATATATAAAAATCTGCTTGTAAACTAATTTACGTATATGCTGCAAACAATTAATTCAAATCCATAATTTAAGCTATAAAGCTCTTTTACACAATAACTAAATTTGAAATATAATTGGTGATAGAATTAACTTAGTGAATAATAAAAAAAAAAAAATGGTTTTTATATACGTTTGGCAAAAGGTTTTTGTAAGACACATTTTGACATTGGGAAGAAATGCCAAAAGCGACAGAAAACTCAACATTCAGGTGAGATTGTTGAATATTTAGCAGGATTTGTCGGTTTATGCGAGTAACCACAAAGGGTAGACCCGAATCTATTGATATGTTTATGAACATTCAACCATTTGGTTGCATTTATTAATTTACATAATGCGGTTGTGATAAAAAAGTTCAGTTAATCGTATTACATTGAGTTTTATATTTCATTATTCACAACAGACAATTGTGCATTATTTATAATTTTCCTGGGGAAATTTCTAAATTACATTATATACGCAAAACCTGCTGCTAATTATAATTGGATTTGTAAAAGAACCATTACGTCTCTAATGCTAGAATCTGTCGATTTCAGTAGTTTAATTTCAACTGACGGTTTCTAATAATATCTTTCCATATTGCAAGTTTTAAAATAAAGAATAGTTCACCTACAGTGTTCAAAATAAACCGGACGTGATAACCAAGCCTTGCAAACCCTCAAAAGCCTCGCAAATCCTAACAAGCTGTTCCACATTCGATCCATGGTGACAACGTTGCAGGAACTAACATGAGCCTCTGGCTTGACTAAGTGACTAATACCGTTACAGTGCCTTGTTGTATTTAGATCACTGCACAAACTATTGGCTTATGAATGGCAGTCAGTTTGAAGAATTAATAATATTAAGTTCCATCAATAGTTCAAAGGGAGACTTTTTTGTGCGAGATGAGATATTACGACCGTATTTTAAGAGGGGGCCTTTAGGTGGTTAATTTCATCTAAAATTAATCGTTCATAAGATTAATTTCAGGCTAGTTTTACAATATTTTTCGTTTTTCTACCAGGATTTATCATTCATTAAAGGATCACAATATTGCCGCAAACAGTAGGCATACATTATTTTTTACTTACGTATAAACGAGTGAACAGGGTGAATATCTTTTCGCTAGTATAATTATTAGAAATTTGAATCAATTTATATTTATAATTTGGCATAAAACAATTATTTAAAACTATAACGTGATACTGAAAAATGATCTTCTGTTACGTTTCAGTTTTTGATGGTTCTTTAAGAACCAAAGCTTGATATATAAATAATAACAATAAGAACTACTAAACTTATCAATACAATCTATATAAACTGATAATTTTACGAACTCTTTTGGTGTTTTACCAATCAATGAAATAATTAAACCCTCAATTATATTGAATTCGTGCTCTTTCTCAGTAATATGACGTTAAAGACACATTTAATTAAAATAAACTCTTTATAGTTTTAATTTTTTAGTTACAATAATTACAGCCCGACTTTTCGAATGACCTTTGTCCTGAAACAAATCGTACAACAGTTGGTTGTGAGAGTATTTGTGAGAGTTCCGGCTCGTTAGCGCACATCAGCTGGGGTTGTAGACCGTTACAATGGAAGAGTGGCTAGAAACCGCCCTGTATATTACTACCATGTTTTATTGTTTCCTCATGGTTTATATACATTTTAATGATAATGAAAAAAAAACTTAAGAACCTAAACCTCTCTAAAAAAGGTAAATACTAGCTGAATATTATTTAAAAAAAATTTTTAGCCAAAGTCTTTCAAATCCTTTTGTTGCGACAATCCTTCGATTCCAAACACATCCTGTACTAAATATATAAATATTTTTAAAACCAATGAAAAAATATAGCACTATAATTTTGCTGTGGAAAAGTTTAATACTTGAAATATAAAGATGCCCAAACACTATAATGAAATGCATTTTAACTCTAATTGGTAACTCTTATAAAAAATAAGTCACTAAATAGAATATATTATGGTAAATCAAGGTAAGATTTTTATTTGGAAATAGGTAGAGTAGTTATTTATGTATATACAAAATATATTTACAATACACTTTGTCTGTGATATTAGTTTCTCTATATCCGTTTTATGTTATAGACAGAACATGACTCTCTATTATGTTAGCTCCAATCGAATGAAAACAGTTATATTTCAATGTTTCCTCCCCAAGGACCCTGTTGAAGACACATAAACCACAAAACTCTCTGAAGCACGGGTTCGTAACCACGATTGCTTTTTTGTGGGTTAAAATCCGAGTGTTCTTATGTGTATTTTTACTACCGTTCACCACTGCAGAGGCCCACCCTCTAATTTTATATATTTTTATACACTGAATAAGAAAATAACATAAAAATCGGTCACAGTAAAATATAAAAAAACCCCCGTCGCAGCAGACCTGCATACTCAGCGAATTTCCAATGGAATTTCAGATTATTTACTTTCCCCATAAAAACACCATAGGATCGAGTATGTAGGTTTTCTGCCACTGGGTGTTGTTAGAAAATCTAAGTTAATCAATAATTGGTGAATGTAAACACAAAATTGTATCAAACTCTAGCAATTTTTTATTTTCCCCATAAACCCCATGGGGGTGAGTATGTAGGTTTGCCGCCATATGGGTTTTGTAAGCAAGTATAAGTTAAACCTTATATAGATAATGTACATACCAAATTTGATTAAGTTACGTCAATAAATAAGCAAGATATAGGGTTTTCTTGATTTCCCATAAGAATAACATGGAAAACACATTTTTGGATTTGCCCCGTAACCAGTTATGCTATGATAAAAATTCAAAATACCAAATTGTTTGTTTTTTAAGCTCTTTTAAATGGTTTCAGTTAAAATTGATGAATTTTAAAAATTAAGGTTCAAAAATGCAAAAAACCCATTTTTGACCCCTTTGGAACCCCATAAAACCCCGTTCCCATAACCCGACAATGCTGGTTCGCGAACTCATGAAAATAGACCTGGTCTTACACCTCCATACCAAATTTCATCAAAATCGGAGGTCCCCTTCAAAAGTTATCAGTACCACGGACACATAGATATATAGATATATAGATAGATATATAGATATGTATATATATACATATATATGAAAATGAACGAATGGTGTTTTTGGCTTCTGGGGACCTCAAAATGAAAAAGTAAAGTGGTCCTGGGCTTAGGTCTTACCATGGCTACTACCGTAATAGCGTATTCCCTATAGGGAAATTCGCTAATAAAAGGTCGGAATAACGTGAACTACCGTAATTAGAAGAAATCATTTGACATTTTTATTCCTGCAGAGAAAAATAAACAAAACTGAATTTGTTGGCATAGAGTCGTAATTACTCGTAAATATCAACCCATTTAACTAGCGTACAGTAAACACCAAATAAGTATGTTTATATGACTTGCATATGGAAGAGGTGTATAAATAGCAGCAACGAAGTGTGTGCTCAGCAATGTCCATGCAGTGTACAGTGTTCTGAGAGCTTCTAATGAACAGTTATTATGTTTGCTTTATGTTTAAATACAGCTAGTTTCATGCAATATACCGTAACTAATATAATTTCATTTTCTATTATTTACTGTGTTTGATGTCAAACAATTAATAATACGCTTTCTTATATTTTGTATGCTGAACATAAAAAAACATTAGGAAATATTTGTGAACTATAATTCCATAGATTACAGTTGTTATGAAAAATTAGGTACTATGTCATAAATAGAGTATTTATAGTTTAAAATCCATTGCATAAAAAAGTTCACGCCATCAGAACGTGAAACTTAGGCATTAACTTTTCGAGGCGTCAAAGTGTATGAAAAATCTTTTTCAATAAGAAATGTGATACGGTTATAAATGTGAAACTTAAATTTGTTATGTTTGTCGCCAGACAAAAATCAATGTGTGCGAAGAAAGGTTCATTCTATGAAAGCCCCATTAAAATTTCTCGTAAGATTTCAATTTTATTTGATTAACTTAGTTATTATTTTCATTACCAATTTTACAAGAGGATTAGGAAGAAAAAAAATTCTAAGGAAATGTAGAATAAATCATGAATTGTTATACAAATATTTTGTTATTTATTTTTTACAAATACTACAGGGTCTTTATTTACATGGGTTCTGTAAAAAGTTTAACTGATAAGGGATTTTACTGTTCAAAATAACAATTAGTTAAATTTTTGCGCTAAGTAACGTAAAAATAGAAGATGGTTTTGATTTAATTTAATTATACTTATATGCTACGCTGATATTAAGCCATTAGATCTTTTCTTACTGATGTTTTTGTCCTATGTGTATCGCATATTGTAGCCTACAACAAAAATTAATAATAATAGTAAAATAAAGTTCCCAAAGCATTTGTTAACTGACATTCACTCACGTTCTTTCTATGATAAATTTAGTTAAACATTATCATTAATATAATATCGATGTTGAATCTTTTAAGACACGGCTAAGTGCATAGGTTGTGTTATGAATTTGAGGAGAAGTGAGGACAGTCTTAAAACAGCGCAACACGTTACTTTAAACCCTTTACTTAAAAAAAATATTGATTTTCGAATTATGGTTCGAAATATTGGTTTACATATGGTGTAAAAGACCCATTTATAAAATAATACATATGCAGAGTATGTAAGAAAATTAATATATTTTCTAATCCAGTATAAGCACAGCTACAAAGTAGTATATTTTAGACAGATTAAGACAGTTTGATCGTTCAAAACCACATAATTTCATAAAGGTTTTAGTTACTTAAAATAATTTGTATGGAAAACAATTTCTTTTTAATTTTTTTAAATATCATCCTGTCTTATAATTCTATTAATTTATGAAAATTTACTAGGGCAAATGAAAACTGTATAAAATTACTAGATAGTATTTTGTAATCTATTTAAACCGCTTCAAATGGATGGAAGACAAAAAGTAAATTATGAAAGCATCATCCTTATGTGTGCTTAAAAACGTTTAAATTCCAGAACATTAGTTCCCATAGTTACAAGAAGTAAAGTATTTAATGGATTTCATGTCTTTGGTAAATAATTTTTGTTTACTAAAATAATTAATCTTGTACTTTTTTAACGAAATCCGTTGTGTATTGCCATTACCAAATAATTGACAAAATACAGGGTGTTTATAAAAAACCTGATCGATTTTAACTTTGTCTCACTCATTCCGTGTTAGAGGTATAAACCTCTAGTTTTCATTATTTGTTAGGGAAGCTCAAAAAGTTTTATAATCAGCTGTTTTTATTAGCAGTACCTTCTTACATTGTTGTGTGATAAACAAAAACAAATAAGTAACATTTTACGATGGATCCTCGAGTGAAGACGCAGTGTGTCGAGTGGTTAATAGAAACTAAGTCTCCTCTTGCTGTTCAGCGTAGATTTAGAAGGAGATTTAACGGAAATCCTCCTTCAAAGAACACGATAAAAGCATGGTATGAGAAGTTCATGACCCATGGGAGCATACATCACAGAAAAGGCAATGGTCGTCCAAGGGTAAGTGAAGAAAATGTTCAAAGAATTCATCAATCGTTTCTTAATAATCCGAGGCAATCAACAAGATCTGCAGCTCGAGAGTTGAATATTAAGCATTCCACTCTACACAAAGTGTTAAAAAGAGTTTTGCATTTTCGTTCTTATAAGTTACAGATAGTTCAAAAGATTACGCGACAAGACTGGGCCAGACGCAGAGAATTTGCAGTTACAATGCTCGACCGTTTAGAAACTGACAATAACTTCTTAAACCGGATATTTTTTTCTGATGAAGCTACGTTTCATGTATCAGGGAAGGTGAACAGACACAATGTCAGAATATGGGGATCTGAGAATCCTCATTTTCTTTAGGAGCATACTAGGGATAGTGAGAAGGTGAATGTTTGGTGCGCCTTATCTTGCAACAGATTGATCGGCCCTTTCTTTTTTGCCGAAAGAAATATCAATGGGAACATTTTCGTGGATATGTTGGAAAACTTTGCCATTCCACAGTTTGAAAATGAGCAACCAAACATGATGTTACAACTAGATGGCGCTCCACCTCATTGGAGACGGTTTGTTCGTGACTGTCTCGACGAACATTTCCCAAATCGTTGGATTGGCCGTGACGGACCCATACCTTGGCCACCAAGGTCGCCAGACATTACCCCATGCGATTTTTTTGTTTGGGGGTTTGTAAAAGATCGTGTTTACTCCAACAAAGTCAACAGCCTGGAAGAAATGAAGCAAAAGATCAGAGAAGCATTTGATGAAATTGATGTTCCGATGTTGCGGCGAGTTTGGGCAGATCTCGAACACAGACTTGATTATTTAAGAGCTAATAATGGAAAACATGTAGAAATAAGATAGTGTGAATGTGTCATCGTAAACTTAAGAAAATTGTCTTTAATTTAACATTAATTTTAAAAAAAATTGTGATGAAAAATAAAAGAGCTATGACTGTTTAAAATCGATCAGTTTTTTTATAAACACCCTGTATTGTATTTAAAGTTTCCCCCACGTTTTTGTGTTTACAACAGTTTTACATTTTGACATTAAAACCAGTTAATGCTTAAGAATTAAACTTTTAAGGGTACAATTAAGTTTTAGTAAAATAAAATATATTACAATTTTCAAATGAGATGATTTTAGATGGCTAAACGTATAAACGTTTTGCAAATTACGGGATGATGGATGAGTGCCAAAATTAAAGGCCTTGTCCCAAGTGATAAGAGAATCGCAACTTTTTGCTAAACGTTATACATTCTTGCTGAAATGCTTTGAAATTCATCATACTAAAGTAATAAACATTATTGGGTTGTATATTGTTACAGTTTTATATTTATTGTAAATACTTGACGTGGAAACGACACTATACTTTACCTTATATTAAATAAATGTTACTGGAATGTTGTATATATGAGGAAAAATCTTTAAATCAACATTTATTTGAACTCACTAGAACAGATTTTTTTTTTCAAAAATATTTATGATAATTATAAAATAAGGGTACCTATTTAAGTATCCAGTATTTAGTTATATAAATGCCACATGAATGGCCGGAACTCCCTATAGTAAACACATTGGACGACGTAGCACAATGATGTTTGTGTGTAATCACCAGCGGTCTCCCATAGCGATTAGACCGGTAAAGTGTCATATTTGCATTTTGAATTGCTTTTTGATGTGCATATTTATGTATGTAAATGTAGATTGTTTGTATTATAGGAGAAGTTTAATTTACATTAAATGTATGATTTTTAATCATATCATTCATAATCTTATTTATACCTGAATACTTGGTTATTATGTATCAAATCCATTCTTTTAAACATGTTTATATTTAAAGTAAAATACAAAACGAATGATTGTTTTCAAATTCGTGCGATTGTTACAAGTTCTTTAACAAATCTAATAAGGCCTATGTTATAGTATTACTGAAGTTGAATATTAATGTACGTTGTGGACTCAAACAAGGGTGAACAGTTGTCAGAACAATAATTGAGAATAACTTATTTTAAAAAGGAATTTCATATTTATAAATGTCTCCATATTAAATCTCTTATTAAATAATTTTGGAAATATCACCATTTGTAAATATGGACAACGTGGACAACGACAAACGATAGCATGTTGTGTTTACACAATAAAGATTTTCTATTGTATTATATTTAATTTGTATTCATATCACTTGACCATGAGACTTGTTCCATCATATTACGCAGAGCGACGGTCTCTCCCAGGGTATCCCCGGGTACCCGTGTTTGTAAACATATTCTTGCTGTTCTCATTTGCTGGATTACAACGGAACTCGCAAAGGCCTACTCTTAGGAGGGATGACATTTCTCTACGTGTCATTGGTTTTAATGATGTTATTTCCGTCCTGACCAATTATAATTTCTTTGAAAAAAAGTTGAGGAGGAAGGGTTGTTTTTATCATCTTGGCCTCCTCCTCCAAACTTAAGCCCTGCCTCTCGGCCAATTTTAGAATTTCTTGACTGTGCAGCTCCGAGGCTGATCCCAACTGAGTTTCAGTTAAGGATATTTTAATTTTGGACTCCATCAAAAAGGGTTTTGTTGAGTGTAGTACCAAACTTAGTAATGAGTCTGGTTTGATCCTCCATGATGTAACATCTTAACTAATATAGGGTTATTTAAGTGGTTAATCCAAACTAAATAGAAATAAATGACAGTCTATAATTCGTTAGTTAAATATTTTCATTGTTTTTTATATTTTTGCTGACACGACTATCAAATAATTGAATAGTAAATCGAATCAACAAAAACAGATAATAACTAAGTAATTTTTGTAATCATTGATGGTAAGTAAGAACCTTTTCGTTATTCCATAACCATACTACCAATGCAATATGTTGTATTATTGGATACTGGTAATTAAAGCAACATTTGTTACATAATTTATGAATTTCTCTACATGATGATCATATCTGTTTTGTTAACCATCTGATATATTAAAGCGTGTCCATAAAAATAACGTGGGGAAATTCAAAGCCAGTGGTGTAGAATTCGGAGGGTGCAACCTGAATAAAACCCCACGGTCTCCATTTTGGACCTAAAGCATCAGTACTAATATCTAGTATACTGAAAATTGGAGAATTGGTGTGTGAGGACTTTGCGTTTTATAGTTTAAACTAAATATTACTGCTACATTACATTACTTGTTATGAATTTTGCATTTAATATTCAAAAAGGATGTGTGTAAAATGCAGGAAGGATACTCTGAAAACAATATTTAATGTGTTGTAGATACGGATCGAGTTTGAAATATGTAATATTGTATTACTTACTTTAATCAATCCTTTCCAATTTTCCGTCGGACGCGTTGTGGCCTAGCCTATCATCAGCTTAACTGTGTACATTACACTAGATCGTTAAAGGAGTTTCTTCGCTAGTAGGCTTTTCTACCAGTCCCTTCCGGCCACTCCTGACTCTTTGTAGATTTCATTTTTTCAATATACTTTCTGTTTTACTGTTTTTGTATATATGCGTGGTGTAAATATGTGCTGTGTGACTTTAAACATAATGACAACAGTAGCAAAGCCCACCAGCGAAGAAACTACGTTATCAAAATAAACGGTATCAGTTAACTGACACATACTTTCTCCCAACAATATAAAAAAAGATTTAAAAGATTCAAACATTAATGTCTTCATGACTCAGTCTGATAGCTACCAGCTGAGCAGCGCTCGTTTGACCCTACGAGCGTCTGTGACTTTTAACAACGTACTGCGTTTACCGCTAAACGAAAAATTGAATTTTCTCCGCAACCACTTGACATAGAGCAAAAATTTAAAATACTGGATTATTTAGTTTTTTGAGCTTGATTTAATGGTGATAAGTAAAATTTATTTCAAGATAACAGCTATTTGAAAATCCAAAAAATTGATTTTTGAAACACTTATTATGCAATAACTTTTGAACGCGCATTTTCTGGAAAATTCGGGTGGTGTCATTTTATTCACCATTTTAAGCTTAATGAACCACAAAATTTTAATCAAAATCGTTAGAGCCGTTTTTGAGAAATTTTGATTTTTCACGTTTTTTGAGGGTTTTTGGGGGTAAAATACCCTTAAAATAAAAAATTAAAAAAATGAAAAAAATGCCTGGAATTATCGTGAGTTTGGACCTACATACCAAATTTCACCAAAATAGGACCATTGGGGCATTCTCTAGCTCTGTTTACATCCAGACACACACACGGACACACACACACACACACACACACACACACACACAGTCTGAAAACCGCTTTTTTGGACTCGGTGGGCACCAAAATGGATAAATCCACAAACAACTCAAATTCGAAAATTTTGACGAAAACAATACTTTCTCCATATACTATGGTATAGAGGGAGAAAGTAATAGTGTAATGTACTTCGTCCATCTGTTGAGGGCCTATGCCGAAACACGTCCGACGGAAGATTATACAGGATTGATAAAAGCGAGTAATAAAATATTAAATAAGAAAACTGTGTTTCAGTAAGAAAAATAAGGCAAAAACTAGTTATACTACATTCTTTATTATTTTATAATTTTTATTTGTTACCTTCAGAGTTTAAGTAACTTGCCTGTCCTGATTGTTGATTTTATTAATAAATATATTGTTTGTTATGTGTAAAATCTAACAAACTCATATATTATATTGCATTAATTTAAAATAATTTATGTAACGCAGGTATTCTCATAGTGTGATTTAAAATAATATACTTATAATAATTTAAAATAATAATAGTATTTTTGTTTCTGAAACCCCACTACCGTGCGAGACTCCGCATGTACACACCGGAATCGACCAACCTATTAAATATTCAACAATACTCTCACCTTCTCTGCATTATCAAACAGTGGGTACTGCATTGTCCTTCCAAGAGTGTCGTAAGGAAAAGGTTAAATTAATATTAAACTTAACAAATAAATACTTAATCGCCACATACATTTTTGATTTGCTTTGTTTTCTTAGTATCCTGAAAGGTATTTATCCAGATAAAAAATCTAGAGATCAAAAATAGGTACGTGATCTTGCAATAAAATGTTTTGGTAATTATACGTCTGGAATAGTAATATACCCTCATCCAAGTATTCTATATTTAAATCATCTAGATTTTTTTCCACTTGGTATATGTACAGAATAAGGTATTAAAGAATAACCTGCAAAACACAAAAAAATTATTCGAATATAAACAAATGTAACAAGTCTTAGTACATAATTCATTTATTTAAATGCCCTATAATTTAGTAAATAGTTCAGGAAGTTGTATACAATAATTTTATTTCTAGTCTGTATGAATTTGTTAACTAAATCAAATATTAATCATTTAATAGTAATAAAAATGTTAATAAGAATAAAACGTAGATATCATATCTTTGAAATATTAAGTTTTACTTCAAATTGTGGGTTACTTTTTCAAAGAAATGCCGTGTAGTATACATGCAGAATAAAAGATCTCTAATATGGGAGACAATATGTGTGTTATTTTATAAATACTAACCACTTTACATAATCATATTTTACACATTAACCCTATCAATGATTTATATAAATAAAGTTCAAAATATGCAGTGTAAATGCGTTATTTTATTTTATTTTTATTTTTCCAACTTTGCCTACTGTTATTTTATTTTACTAGACAATTCCAAATACCTGATGGATACGATGTCATTCAACGGAGCAATCCTCTTTAACGGCCTCATATGTCACTGCAGACATCCCAGTAGTGTTTTATGTTTCATTCTCAAACGTGGAAGGTCATATAGAATTGCAATAGCTGTATATTAAGAGTTAACTGCCCAAACTTTATATTATTCATTGGAAATATTTAAAAGATGAATAGGTATGAAAACATTATAGTAAAAATTATATATTACAAAAGAGCCATGTGTTTTTTTTTATATCTTAAATTATCTAAAGAATCAAATCACCGTTTTATCCGTACATTTCTTGAATTTTATGCAAACGCCTAATAGCATTTATTTCTTTAAGAATGAAATTTTGGTGAAACCATAAATCAAATTTAACAAAATTTATTACACACAGAAAACCAACAACGTAAGTAGTGTAAAACTAGTATGTAGTAAAAAATCGTAAAAAGAAAATATTCTGATTTTATTCAAGAACCATAAAAAACTTTTTGTTAATAATATACTTTATAGAAGTAAAATTGGACAAGGTAAGCGATACATTTCTTCGATGTATTAAATACGTCTTCTTATTAGAATTTACTGGAGTTAAGAATAAAATAAGTACTTCTAGGCAATTACTTATAAATTTTGTCTGGCGCTTTAAATAAAACTCATGGAAGAATTGAACGATTATAACTTTAAAGAGAAGTTGAAGATAACATGAAATTATGTTTTATGTAAAATACTGTAATAACAATAAAAATATTGAGAAGTTTTTCGACTTTTGTCACCAAATTGTTAGTAGTAAATTTGTTATACAATATCAATGTAAGTCTAAGCTCTGCCAGGAGGCTGGGTATAAAATAGTTAAAGTCATTTTACTTCCTTTAACACGTTCACTGCGGCATATAAAATGTCAACCCCCACGCTGAACTATATTTACATTCCTCCAACGATAGCGCGAAATTAAAAACCTGTAGATCTACAACTGAATCTGAAACCGAAAAGAATTTGGAATTGAAAGAAGGGAATGCGAGACGCATCTCTTCGTCACCATTTGTGTTTGAATGTATAGAGATCGAATATTGTTATAGTAATAATACTATTATAGTAAAAAATATAGCTATATTAGATTACTCACATTTTTATTAGATTTGTTACGGAACTTACCACAAAGCCTGAACGTATCGAAAAACCTGGTCATTTAGTTTTATAAAGCCGAGTATAACATTTATTCAACATATTATTTTACCAGGCAACTCAAAATTATTTCCGCTTATTAGTAATGCATATGTAAATAACAACAAAAGAGTAAACATTAGAACGATTTAAATAAAAAATTATGCCTTTTGTATTTAACTCTTTCCAAGATTTCCAATATAGTGCAATGTAATTTCTTACATCAGAATATTTTCAGAAAACGAGTTATTTAAATAACTGAATTTACATGAAAATGATAAAAAGGTTGTATACCTACCCTACAAACTATGACAAATTATTTTATGAAGTCAAAACATAAATTCACTAATTTTACTGAAAAATCTGTAAAACCTCATATTAATAACCTGGAGAAATTTAAGGGTCTTAAATACTACTTTGTTTAGCAGTTGCAAAAAAATTACAATGAACTAATAAAAGAGCTATTTACTTATAGTATTTACTTATAGTACTTGACAAGTTCCGAAATTGGTGTTTTGCCGGCCCCGAGATCGTGTTTCAAGTTCGAGACGAAGTCTCGAACTTGAAACAACATACTACATAATTAAATAAATTCTAAAAAGTGAAAAAATACTTTTTTGTTCATAAAAAATATAACATAGCCTCAACTAACCTAGCGAGATGTACTGCTTGAGTTTCTGATTGGTAGGCAACCACTTCACATCAGCCAAGGCCACAAAAACTAATACTCTAACGGTAGTTCACTACAGCTGATTCCAAGGGAAAAACACTATTTTCCCATCTACGTTATACATATTTAACAGTTGCTATCAGCTGAACTACTAATTGCGTCACTAATTTGTTATATGTTGTTGTTGTTGTTAAATATCTACTTATATTCTATATTTCTCTGTTACCGTTTCCATTACCACCCTTGGCCAGAAAATTTTGCAGGCCTAGGCCGGCAAAACAGGTCTTTCGTTGATAGAAGTGAGGGTCGAAAACAGGTGATACGGTGTAGTGTGATGAAAAAAAATTATATGTCAGTTGGATCTGAGTTATAAAAGCATCAATCTTTAAAATATATCTTAAATATTTAATTAATGATTTCAATTTAAAACGTTTGACTTCTCAATTTCTCGGAATATGACTACCGATATTACAAGTAAATGCATTGTAGTTAAACTTTTTAAATAACTTGTATACGACCGTTTTTAAAACATTAAAAAGAAAATATCATTAGAACAAGTAAATAACAAGTGTTAGCAAATACTAACGTTACGCCACAACAGTAAAAAACTTATCTTTCGTTAAGTATTTCTTTGTTAGGAATAAATAATTAAATTATAAAAATACTTTTGTATGACAACAAATATTAGACCTACTAAATGTTGTTTAGTAGGATTCCTCTAGCAAGCGTAAACCATTGTTTCACAATCAAGTGTTCTCCCACATGAAGATAATGAGTTTCCTTTGTCATAACTGGAGGGAATTACACAATAGGTTGACTCTGTTCATTGAATGACCATTGTGGCATGCTTTTGTGTTAATTGCACGAACAACTAATGCATGTTCGGCAATTACGTCTTAGTGAACGCAGCTTGGTTAACCATACTATATTAAGTTTTTAGTATTTTTTTATATAAAGCAGCGCATGAGAATTTATTTTTATGTAACAAATTTAAAATTTTAAAACTTACCTTATTTTATGCAGCTATGTAGGGCTTTGGCTTTGAAAATGTAAAAAGTCTCAATTTTGGAACCTTAAAAGCTATTAATATCAAAATTACTAATTAGGTATGTACTGGAATTAGGTATAACTTAGGTCTCACATAAGGTGTATCAAGTTAATTACAGATCAAACGTTTGTCCTACAATCCTGAAATAAAACTATTTCCCACTAAATTGACCCTAAAAACTACTCAATAGTTTTAAGAATAGTTTTCAGGTCATATTTTACATCGTTTGAAAGATCTATTTAATAAAACATGTTAGTGGCAACAGAATTAAGTTATCTTTATTTTTTTAGGACTTCATTTTGGCAGTCAAAATCAAAATTTATGGAATTCCCTGTAATTTTTTTTTATAATTCGCCGTAAATTACTCTTGATTCAAAGTACTTATTGAAATAAGGAAAGCTTTACAAAACAATTAAATTAAATTTTGGAATATATAACAAGAACACATTTATTTAAAAAAATTAAAATGTAGTATAACAAAAATTTACACAAACAAAACTCAAAAAGTTTATTTGCCAACACATGCCATTTTGTACATCATTTTAAAGCTCCAGCCCACCCAAATGCAAGGGTTTTGAGGATCTCGTTATATCCTCTTACATTCAGCGTAAACCTATAAAAAGTGCCTTATTATAAAAGAAGAAGAAATTTATAAACTTTCATAGTTTATTCTTTTTTAATTATTTCAACAAGTTAAAAATCGGGGGAAACGCGTGATTTTAGACAATTATAACTAAAATTGGAGAATTTGTATAAAAATTCTACAATCGAAAACGTTATACCCATCCTTCCTTAACTTCCTTTTAGCAGAAGTTAATAGTCAATCTCTATCTTAATTGGTTAATTTTAAAATACTATTCGGTAAACCTCTCCATCCATTAAACTCGCCTAGCGCTACGGCCCTGAGACAGCATTCGGTAACGTCGTGAGTAAAAATTTGGGCACAGGTAGAGTTGAGCCTTCAAGCTCTCGTTGACCTAAGAAACTTTATAATTTACACTGATGTCGTATCTCTTGTGGTTTTGTTGCAATAACGTAAATATTTTGTTCATATGATTTGCATATTAATTAATAAGGACATACGATGGCATGAAAGTCCTTCTTCCATTGTTGCCATACCATAAATCTAACATGAAAGTTATATAGGAAAGATTCATTTTTACGTTGTAACTACAAAACCAAAGGAGATGCGGCATTAGTGTAGACTACAAAGTTTCCCAGGTTACGACAGATTTAAGATAATGTTCAAAATAACATCTGTTTGCATTACAGATTTTTTTGAGTTTGAGTAAACATTTTTTAAATATTAAATTTTGTAAATGATCTTTTTGTAATAAATGTGGTCTTATACCATATCATTGTAAGGCAAACATATGACATATGTTTGTATTTTAAATTATTAAGATTCGAAACTGTTACCTCAAGTTTTTAGGACACCCTGTCCTAAAAAACTTTAAAACCATACAACCTTAAAACTATTTTTGAATTATTTTTGCATTGAATGTTTTACTGTAGTCTTTTATTGGGTATCAGTTGTGATAAAAGTATGTTAAAATAGAAATTTATAAAAAAATGTTACACTATATTTCTGTCATCAAAAACTTCGTTACTCTATATCATGATAAGATATGTTACAATGCAAGTTTCTAGTAATTGCATCGTGAAATATTCTTACATGTCGAGAAATATGAATAAAACAGTATTTAGTATTAAATATAATTCTTAGGCTTAAAAATGTTTAACAGTTTTATATTTTAACAATTAAATATCATACAACACAGTAATAAGGACATAGCTTTGTCAAAATTAAGTTTCGTAATTATAACTAATTTTTAAATGTCAATTTAGAAAAAAATACAAAACAGGCATTCAGACAAAAATCAAAGATAATCCATAACTATTTTTCACTATTAGTTTCAAAACAACTCAAATGAAATGTTCTGTGGGTTAACAATACGTTTCGTTTAAAAGATTGCTACTAGACCTCAAATCCAGAGCAATTTAGATCGAAGAAAACAGGTTAAAACTACGTGAAAACAAACGCATTAGATCGAGTAAACACGCTTTAGAGTTTGAAACTGGGTAAAACCGACAAAGAGCATGAACAACTTAATTCGAATTATTTTATAGTCTTTTAGAATTCAACGTAATTCAATACACCCCTTAATAGAAAAAAATAAAATTTATATTAACAAAGTGAGTCAAATATACATCAGAAAAAAAAAAACTGTCTTAGCTAATGACTGTGAGAGAAGTTTACTAAGACTTTGGTTTATGTTTCTGCATTTTGACTTTGGTAGAATATTTACAGTTTTGACAATTTACAATATACCATTCATTCCTTACTTTATTACTAGATGAAAAAAAAACTGATTATTTTCTAGAAAGAAATGGCCCAGATTTTGAGTTAACAAAAAGTGAAATAATATTCATTTTTACATACACTTAAAAGGTTTTTCTGAGAAACTTGAGCATGTTATAAAAAAGGATTTCAGTGTATAGTTTTCCTTGAAGAGGAAAGTTTGATGCAAGCCTAAATTTCATCATAAAGATGTTTCCTTTTATAACTTTGATGTAGTAAATAAACTTGAAATGGAAATTGAAGAGATCCCAACCTTTACTGGCTAATTAAACCTTTACGTACATAATGTTCCCAAGCAATTAGAATGCCTACAATCGGCACAATGTTCAGTATGAAGAGTATGATGCTAGGTTGAAGAATTTCATTTTAAATAAATTATGAATATATTCGTTTTCTTATAGTAAGTATAATAATTTTTATTACATAAGGTTTCTTTTTTGTCCGTGACACATTCAGGAACATTGGAATCCCAATAAACTCGCACATGACATGGGGTTAGGGTATTGCTGCCGTAAGCTTCAGCCGAAACATTCCAGTAACACCACATTGTTGGGCTTAAAACCTGTCTGCAAAAACGATCTATTTACTTTGTATACGTCTTATTGTTCATAAAGTAAGGAAATAATTAATACAAAAATATAAAAGTTAAAATATATATAATTACAAATTATTAATTAATTGCATATGAAATCAAATATCTTAACGTGGTATGTTGAATTTTATTTACTAAGTTTATTAGAATAAAACCTAACCTTGACATTTGCAAATGATGTTGTAACTATCAGTTTGTCTTTAGTCTTTGCTTGGATCCTAAATATTTTACTCTTAAAAAACCTCACGTCCCAGGAAAAAAACCCAGTTCAATCCAATTAACTAAATAACACATAAAAAATCACTTGAAGTACTGCAATAAAATACAATGCCTTTATCATATTT